>CM022752.1:36960427-37100427 GCA_012411365.1 Ameiurus melas
GTGGTATGCATGGCAGGGTTGCAACGAGAAAGCCACCGCTCTCCAAAATTAACATTGCTGCCCTTCTGCAGTCTGCCAAAGATCATGTGGATATACCAGAAGGCTATTGAAAAAATGTTCTTGCATGGATAAGACCAAAATAAAACTATTTTGTTTAAATGAGAAGCGTTTTGTTTGGACCTTATCCAATCTGTGAAACTTGGTGATGGTAGTATCATTGTTTGGGTCTGTTTTGCTGCACCTGCACCAGGATGGCTGATTCATTGACGGAACAATGAATTCTGAGTTATACCAGTGAATTCTAAAGGAAAATGTCAGGACATCTGTTCTTGAACTAAATCTCAAGAGAAAATGGGTCACGCAGCAAGACAACGACCCTAAGCACACAAGTTATTCTACAAAAGAAGAATAATCATTAAAGAAGAATAAAGTTAATGTTTTTGGAATGGCCAAGTCAAAGTCCTGACCTTAATCCAATAGAAATGTTGTGGAAAGACCTGAAGCAAACAGTTCATGTGAGAAACCCACCAACAGAGTTGAAACTGTTCTGTACCGAGGAATGGCCTAAATTCCTCCCAGCTGATGTGCAGGACTGATCAACAGTTACCAGAAATGTTTAATTGCAGTTACTGCTGCACAAGGGGGTCACACCTGTTACTGAAAGCAATTGTTCACATACTTTTGCAACTCACAGATTAAATATTCGATTATATTCTCATAAATAAATGACAAAGTACAATATTTTGTCTCACTTGTTTAATTGGGTTCTCTTTATCTACTTTTTATAAATTTGTGAAAAGTTTTATGATGTTGTCATATTTATCCAGAAATGTAGAAAATTCTAAAGGGCTCACAAACTTTCATACACCCTCTTTCATGTAGTCCCCTGTTAAACAAAAAATCTTCCTCATAACTGGGAGAGCTTTGGAGAGCCATTGAGTTAATCAAGATGGATGAGCAGTGGAAGCTTTTTATTTGGCAGATATGGGAAGGATTACTGATGCTCTGAGGCCTTAATTCCCTTGGCATTATTACCAGCACAAGGAGAAAGATACGTTTTGGATTCACACCAGTTCCTATATAAAATAGTGCTAAATAGCCTGTATGAAGATGTGTTGCCACTGGTAAACAGACTGGCTCAACTTGGATCAATTCCAGGAAACTTGTGATGCATAAATATTTAAGTAGTGTGTTGGCATGGCTCTTCCTGGACTCAGAGCTCCTACAGTCTGTTTTAAATGCAATGTAGGATATTGCCTGGAAAATGTGATAAGAATAATCTGGGATATCTATTAGCATGTAGAATTTTATCAATTATTTTCTGAACATTAAATAATAATGATGGATTTGACTATCAATTTTTAACGAATATAACTTGCAATTGCTTTTTAAATATTCTAATTCCTCTTAATGTGTCAAACTTTTCCACCTTGGCATCTGCCATGCAGCATGCAAAGTAGCTTTAAGTAGATAACACTTTTAGTTCTAGGCATACTGCATGACCTGGCTGCATAATAAATTTCCAATGAAAAAAGAAGAGAAAGGAGAACAGATAAAGTGCTGGAGAAGATACAATGTGCAAAGTCGACAAGGACAGCTATGGGAGAAATGATAAGTCATCGATCATATGCTGGTGGAGAAAGGACTAAATAAACAATTCTGCAAGAATAATGGTTAACATCTGGCTTGGGCATTTTGCCTGGCAATGGAAGAAGATGGAAATATCACAGTCCAAATGAGAGAAGAACAAAGTGCACATGTGGTCAGGACAATAAGCTGGCCAAAGAAAGCAAGCAGCTAGAATATCATCAGGCAAACGTGAAGTGATTTGTGTGAATTCTAACAAGTCTAACTAAATCTCTAACTCAAGTAACTTATAACAGCAATTGAAAACATACTGATCAACATACTGTACATTATGAAAACAAAATAAAAGCATGGGTGTGAAATGGGTTACTAAAGTAAATGATAACTTTTACATTATAAGTCTGGATTTACTTACTTATTATTCGGTTATTGTAAGAAGTCTATATTTGTTCTATGGGTGGAAACAGGCTTCCACAAATACAAGCAATGTACAAATACATCGCATAATATATATATATATATATATATATATATATATATATATATATATATATATATATATATATATATATATATATATATACATATATATACACATACAGTGTCTTGCGAAAGTATTCGGCCCCCTTGAACTTTTCAACCTTTTGCCACATTTCAGGCTTCAAACATGAAGATATAAAATTTTTATTTTTTGTGAAGAATCACCAACAAGTGGGACACAATTGTGAAGTGGAATGAAATCTATTGGATATTTTAAACTTTTTTAACTAATAAAAAATGAAAAGTGGGCGTGCAATTATTCGATTCGCCCCCATGCGTTACTACTTTGTAGAGCCACCTTTTGCTGCGATTACAGCTGCAAGTCGCTTGGGGTATGTCTCTATCAGTTTTGCACATCGAGAGACTGAAATTCTTGCCCATTCTTCCTTGCAAAACAGCTCGAGCTCAGTGAGGTTGGAGGAGCGTTTGTGAACAGCAGTTTTCAGCTCTTTCCACAGATTCTCGAATGGATTCAGGTCTGGACTTTGACTTGGCCATTCTAACACCTGGATACGTTTATTTGTGAACCATTCCTTTGTAGATTTTGCTGTATGTTTGGGATCATTGTCTTGTTGGAAGATAAATCTCCGTCCCAGTTTCAGGTCTTTTGCAGACTCCAACAGGTTTTCATCCAGAATGGTCCTGTATTTGGCTGCATCCATCTTCCCCTCAATTTTAACCATCTTCCCTGTCCCTGCTGAAGAAAATCAGGCCCACACCATGATGCTGCCACCACCATGTTTGACAGTGGGGATGGTGTGTTGAGGGTCATGAGCTGTGTTGCTTTTACGCCAAACATATCGTTTTGCATTGTGGACAAAAAGTTCGATTTTGGTTTCATCTGACCAGAGCACCTTCTTTCACATCTTTGGTGTGTCTCCCGAGACTTTTTATGGATATCGTTGAGAAATGGCTTTCTTCTTGCCACTCTTCCATAAAGGCCAGATTTGTGCTGTGTATGACTGATTGTTGTCCTATGGACAGACTCTCCCACCTCAACTGTAGTTCTCTGCAGTTCATCCAGAGTGATCATGGGCCTCTTGGCTGCATCTCTGATCAGTCTTCACCTTGTCTGAGCTGAAAGTTTAGAGGGACGGCCAGGTCTTGGTAGATTTGCAGTGGTCTGATACTCCTTCCATTTCAAAATGATCGCTTGCACATTGCTCCTTGGGATGTTTAAAGCTTGGGAAATCTTTTTGTATCCAAATCCGGCTTTAAACTTCTCCACAACAGTATTACGGACCTGCCTGGTGTGTTCCTTGGTCTTCATGATGCTCTCTGCGCTTTCAACAGAACCCTGAGACTATCACAGAGCAGGTGCATTTATACAGAGACTTGATTAAACACAGGTGGATTCTATTTATCACCATCAGTCATTTAGGACAACATTGGATCATTCAGAGATCCTCGCTGAACTTCTGGAGTGAGTTTGCTGCACTGAAAGTAAAGAGGCCGAATAATTTTGCACGCACCACTTTTCAGTTTTTTATTTGATAAAAAGTTTAAAATATCCAATAGATTTCATTCCACTTCACAATTGTGTCCCACTTGTTGGTGATTCTTCACAAAAAATAAAAATTTTATATCTTTATGTTTGAAGCCTGAAATGTGGAAAAGGAAAAAAAAAAAAAAAAAAAAAAAAAAAGTATATTTATATATATATATATATATATATATATATATATATATATATATATATATATATATATATATATATATATATATATATATATATATATATATATATATATATATATATATATATATATATTTATATATATTTTTTTTTAGTGTGTCATGGCTGCACTTTTCAATTTGCCTTAAATGCTTGTTGACATACAGTAACTCAGCATCTACCTCCGTTATAATGAAAGCACAAGTCTTCCATTTTTCATTCTTTCTGAAATACCTGAAATATGCTCTATTTCACTCAGCAGTGCTATTTAGTTTGGGCAAACATTTGAATTATACTCCGTTGCCTCCTTAAGACATGCAGATTATGTTAGAACAGGATAGCTTCATCAAATAACATAAACATAATCATGCATAATACATGCAGGACATGCATAGCATTGTTGTAATGTATATGTATTTGCTTTTAATAACTCCTCTGCAGACCCTGCCCTGTGTTCCTCTGTCTGTTTTTTTTTTTTTTTTTTTTTTTTTTTAATTATTTACTTTTGTACACCCAGACATGTATTAGCTTGAATTTTACATTTTAATTTTAATTTACAAACATTTTATTCATTATCACATTTTTACCTTGGCATAGAAGAAGAATATATCATTGAATTTCCTTGTTTCTAGCTTTTCCCCAAGCAAATGCTGGCACACAAGGTCTCAGGAGTGCATTTGTTTAATTATTGTTCAATTTCTGAGCAATTAATTGTTATTATGCCCATTAAAACCTTAATATTTTCAATTTAGTGCTTGGGAGTATACTGTACATGCAACAAAAACTGTTTTGTCATTTATTTGTCACTTTGAATGAAGTAGCAAGAGGCATTTGATATTCGGAGCCAGCTATGCATATCATTACCACACATGCATTATTTTACTTTTACAATATCTTACTGTTTTCTGTAGTACAAGAATGCAATGTCCAAGCTTTTACAGTTTATACCACCGCGATGTTGAATAGTCAACTCTAATTGGTCAGAAGTTTTTCTTTTTCTTTTTTTTCTTTTTCTAACTGGAGCTCTGATAAAAGTCCCAGCTACAATTCAAACCACAGCTTTAGGGCAATGTGTCCATTCTAATTTCACAGGCGGTCAACGGTGTTCCTAGCGTACACGTAAGAATAGAAAAACTAAGAGTCTATACATGAGCTATGGATGCAAAACATAAACCCACAGACAGCAGGTAACACAGAACAACCGCTAGACAAAGGAACACGCAAAAAAAAAGGACTTAAATAAAGTATTCATTAGGTGCAATTAGGCACGTGTGTGTGTGTGTGTGGGGGGGGGTGGTTGATTGATTAGTGGGGTCATGTTGTGTGCAGGGGCTGATAGGTAGTGTAGTGTGGCAATGAATTAAGTGTTAATTATGGTGGAAAACTGACATTGTGATTAGTGGCCAATAAATGTTCCCATTTAGCCAATATGTGACAAAATACACATTTGATGCCATACAGGGCTTAAGGGCATTCTTCCTTATTCCTTCTAAAAAAAAAGAAAAGGCCTACTCAGATGTGAAGTGAGCATTTGACAGACAGTAAAATGTCCACTCATTGTTCACTTTTTAACATGATGTCATGTAATGTTTCACAGAGCTACATGCTGCTTTGATATTCAAAAAATATCCTATACTTTGATTTAAGTTAAGAAAATAAAACAATCTGTTACTCGCTAAAGTACATAACTATGAGATGTATGAGTAACTATATATTGTATATAATATATATGGAATTACACATACTATTTGTCTTCACTTGATGACTACTGGTCATATATGTTCATTAAATTAATTATAAATGTTATCTATAACCTGATACTGGATTAAAGCAGCACTAATTATATATGTGATTGGGAAATCTAATTATGCATACTAAAATGTATTTATTTATTTTTTTCTTCTAGTTGCAGAAAACAAATCCTGTATGGGGGTACTTTACAGAGCCAACACCAAGAAATGCAAAGTGCTAAATTTGCAGTGATATGGTGAAAATAGGGGTTGCAGCAGGAAAGAATATCACATAAATATTATGCACAATAAATGTTAATTTAGGTTCAACCAAATTTCTGTATGTCTCATTTACTGAAATTAAATGTGTGTTATATCGACCTCATACCGGCCTCATATCAGCCACACTGCTTTCTAGAGATCGGTATCGGCATTGGCCATTAAAAAAATCCATATCAGTCGACCACTAATTGTGATATATTAAATATACGACATTTCTGCAATGTGGAATTAATTATGATACGGACCTTCTTTCTTTGTTTCCTGTTTTGTTTCTTTCTACACTGGAAATCTTTACAGTCTCACTATACTTTCATGGATACTTTCCTAGACCACTTTTTCTCTACAAATATATATATTTTTTTCCCAGTGATTTTTCTTTCCCCTTTCCTAGAACAAAAGTGGGTCTTTCTCTTGAGATAGATAGTGCTGTCAAGATCAACAAACCAGAAGAATAGTTTGAAACAGCCATCTCATTCTCCTCATCTTCTCTAGTATTGTTCTTTACACTGAATTTCCCAGCTTATGATACAGTTATTCTTACATCATATTATTCAGTGAAAACTGTGACTAATTAAAGTAACTATGGTAAAACAAGTGGGAAAGGTAAGTAGCTACAAAAGTGAGTAATGATTTTTTATTACAGTTATTGAACTGTGGTTTAAAAAATCTCAACAGTTGTTATTCATCAAAGTTACATAGAAACAAGCTGTCAGTACAACCAGAATCACATACAATCAAGTTGTATCTGATTCATTAAACTGTTGTATGATATTGAAATAAACAGCGATTTTAGCAACTTTGATGATTCATCTTCAGCTATGTGGAAACAAGTTCCCACGCACTAGACCATATTTTTTTGTCCTTATTTAGTCTCATATACATACAGTATAATTTACATGAAACACGCTTTTAGTTTGAACACTGGGTTTCACCTGTGAAGACTGTCATAAAGTTATAAAGTCATAATACCATGTTCTTAATTCAAACAGTAACCCATGTATCATCCTAACTAGTGTTATACAGTCCCATTTCTAAAACCAATAATAAACCTATAATAAAATGCAGCTTCTGGAAGAACTATTGTCCAGTGCAGTGTGTATAATATTTATAGTGTCTGGTTTAGTATATAGTATTGTGTATATACATGTAAGATTATTGATAAGAAATCCTAATAAATATTTTTCTTCCATTTCCACATTCTTTAGAGCTCTTATCTCTCATTCCGTATCTCTCCTTTCACCACATAATCATTTCCATCCTTTCTCAATTTCTTGCATTCCCAGGGCCTTATGCAGAATTTACAACTTTAGTTCAAAAGGTCATGTGAATATTTATGCATGAAAAAGTTCTCTGTATTCAAACTCAGCTTTTGCAGCCACTTAACTTAATTTTACACACACACACACACACACACACACACACACCATCCCACTTTGCTCTTAGAACATATTAAATTCCTCATGGCATGGATTCCACAAATTGTTGGAAACATTCTTTTGAGATTCTGGTCCATGTTGACATTATTGCATCACATAATTGGAGAAGATTTGTCAGCTGCATATTCATGTTCCGAATCTCCTGTTCTATCCCAAAGGTGTGCAATTGGTGACTGGTGTAGCCAGTGACATACAATGAACTCCTTGTTCAGAGTAACTCGTTGAACTAGTTTGAGATGTCTTGTGTTTCCTCACATGGTGCTCGAAGTAGCCATACGAGTAGATGAGTAAATTGTGGCTATAAAGGGATCCAGTGGTCAGATATTCTGTGGGTTTCAAACAATGCTTGATTGGTATTAAGCAGACCAGTGTGTGCAAGAAAACATTCCTCACATTATACCACAACCACCAGCCTTAAATGTTGACACAAGGCAGGTTCATCAATTCAGGCTGTTAACACTAGATTCTAACTCTATCATCTGCATGTCACAACAGAAATCAAGATTCATCAGACCAGCCAACATTTTCCAACCTTCGACAGTCCAGTTTCAGTGAACCTGTAGGCCTAGATTCCTGTTCTTGATTGACAGGAGCAAAATTCAGCGTGGAAATCTGTTGTAGCCCATCTACCTCAAGGTTCAATGTGTTGTGCTGTATGAGATGCTTTTCTGCTCAACATGGTTATAAAGAGTGGTTATTTTATCTGTCAGTTGAAACCATTCTGGCCATTCTCTTCTGATCTCTTTTTCATCAACAAAGCATTTCCACCAGAAATGGCACTGATTAATTAATTAATATATTTATTTATTCATTTCACAGAAATCTGTGTAAACTATGGATACTGGCGTGCATGAAAATCCCAGGAGAAACCAGCCCATCTGGCATCAACAACAAAAGTCACTGAGATCACATTTTTCCCCATTCTGATGTTTTATGTAAACATTAATTGAAGCTCCTGACCTGTATCTGAATGATTTTGGTAAATTATGTGAATGTAAGCAGTTGTACTGTTGTTTATAATAAAGTGTCCATAATAAACTGGCAGTATTTGAATTATATTATATTACAACAAATTTTAAAATTATGTGGTGGATATTAAACCTTTAGATACCACTGCAGATTTCAAAATTGTCTTTTGAATTGTATTTTTAAACTTTAATATGTAATACATTTTATTGACAACTGATTCCGACAGGAGATAATGAAATTTAAAACACTAAAAGCAAAAAGGAAAAAAATAATAATAATAGTACTCAATGCAGTGGAGACACAAATCACATATATATATATAATTATATATATATATATATATATATATATATATATATATATATATATGTTATATATATATATATATATATATATATATATATATATATATATATATATATATATAATTAACCTGTATGCATGCTCTTTTCTAATGAATGAATGAATGAATGAATGAATGGAAATGTATGACGCTCTCCAGTTAAATGTCAATTTTATGTAATGCTTGCCCATTAGAATTGTGCAAATTTGACAACTTTGCAATGAGATATACAGGGCAGGTCTTCACATGCGACGTGAGTATTAATAATTCTCCTGTTCCTGTCTAACACATAAGCAAAGCTGCAACACCAGCACTCTAAATCATGTTTTGTCAGAGGCAGGTGTAACAGATCTATACTTTAGCAGTCCACAATCGTCTACATTTCAGGAGTCCCAAATGGTTTAAGCAACACAGAGTACACCAGGTAGGATTGTTTGCTTCTGATAAGAGCAGAAGTATGTGTGCACTGGCATTTATTTCCTACCTGTGTCCCTCACAGCTAAGGATGAAGGCTGAGTAAACAATCATGGAGAAGGGCTGGGAGCAGGAGTCATGTGGGAAATGTAGTGGCTGTGATGAATCTAAGTTCCCTGTTCTAGATTGCGTTGTGTGTGTGTGTGTGTGTGTGTGTGTGTGTGTGTGTGTGTGTGTGTGTGTGTGTGTGTGTGTGTGTGTGTGTGTGTTGTTTATTTTTAGTGTCTGTACATAGCTCTCTGAAAAACTCCCATACGTTCCCCCACTCAAGTTCTGTCCCTAGACACTCTCAAAGCTTAGCGCATCTCTGCAGTTTTCACTTTTTTCTATAGCTCTCAGTATGCTTTTCATGGCCCTTTGTCCATGTTTCCTGTTTATACTGTATTGTATGGTGAAGTCCTTTCTTTCTACTTCATGCATGGGTTCTAATTAATGAGGGCTGGTCATGATTTCAAATGGTAGGCGAAAATGCAACATCTATCAATAGATAGACAATGAACTATTATAAGTGAGCAATGCATTCACTGGTGTAATAAGACCTCTAAAGAGAGAGCATCTCACACTTCATTTCATTCATTCCCTAATACATATATTAGAAAATAATCTGATGTAGGGGCCAAAAGTAAAATCTTATATTTGAAAAACAATGGAGGCATCTATTCACTGGGAAAAATACACAACACACACACACACACACACACACACACACACACAAACACAAAGAGAGAGTGTTGACCCTTAAGACCCTTAAGTGAGCTGAGACTAATTGCTCCAGTGCAAGGTTGCTCATTCATCATCATGGAATGACCCAAAAAGTTATTGTCCATTATCCTACTGAAATCAGGACCTCTAAGCACTCTCTCATACATTTTTTTTCCACCTCCAATGTGTTCCAGCTCAACTGTTTTTGTTTTTTCTTAACACAAACTACTATTTAAGATCCCACCATAAACAGTTTCTGCCATGACCACTTAAGCATGGCAAAGTTTATAATCGTGATTTTACTAGTTGCAGAGTGGCTGTGTATGGGCTGAGATGAAGAGCTGGGTGACTAATGCTCTCTTAGGCATGAGTCATGAAATAGAAGCCTATAAAAAGCATTTTACGGCTGCATTTAATCACACACACACACACACACACACACACAAAGAAAATTCACTTATGCTTTCTACCCCTAACTTGGGCTTGCTCTTTTGCCAGGATTAAATGACTGCAAGATCTTTAATGTCCTGAAAGCTGTTACTGGTTCAAGAGTGTTTATTCACATGTGGTTTCTGTCAGGAAGAGTATGAGATGTACATTATGATTCCCCATTGACATTCTTTATTCAAAATCTAATTATAATAAAGATAAAATATACAGTATCTATTTTTTACGTTAAATGGCTAACTCTATTGAGAAAAATGGCTGGTAATTTAGCTGTAAATTCTAAAACACTGTATGGTATTCCAGATGTGCAACTAGATATATGATTATGCAAGTCATTTTAATTCCATTTAAAACCCCAAAAGTAAAGTGAAACAAATAAACAGGTGGGTATTACTGCGAACTATAAACAATAGTGTTCTGATTTGTGGAAAGACATATTGTTGTTGTTTTGAAAGATAGGTGGCTAGCTTACTCAGTGCAGAAAGTTCCACAGGGCCAATTATGAACTCAAGTGATGTAGTTTCAGAGTTTTAGGGGCATACCAGTGGAGTTCTCATTTTATGCACTATAATAATAAAAGAAACACTCATTTTCAGTTCAAATCCAGATACAAATACAGATATGTGGAGCACTAAACAGATACTGAGACTGATAGTGTCATTGTGATACACCACTATCATGAACATGTGATATAAATATATGGGAGAAATGTAATGTTTGGGTTACAGGTAACTCTCTGGCCTCAAATTGGGCTCAGTGGCCAGCTAGAATGATAATCCTTCCATGTTGCTGCTTCATTCCTGTGTACACCAGATAAGTAAAGTGTCCATACTAGGCTTGAGAGTAAATTTCCCCTAATTAGAAGTGCACATTATAAACTGAGACCTAATTACCTTCACATACACATCATCAAATGGTTACTAATCCTTACATCAGGGCAGAATAGTTTTACCTCATGCTATCATGCTAGCATCATATTGGCATAAAGTGCAAATAAGGCGGCTCTGAGCTCCTCCTTGCTGTGATACTCCCTCTTTCACTCACATTCATATGTTCCTCCTTAAGACTAACGGACAGAACCTACGTTCCTATATCTTGGCTCAGATCTCACTTTCAACCTCACCTCCAAGTTCATACAGGCAACTGATTGATTAAGTAATTCATGCATTATTAATGCCCAAACATTTAGAGCTTTCCATGCATTCCGACAAAGTACTATCATCTCCATGCATCAAAACTCGTTCTTTTTCCAGGGTGCCATATATAATCTTGACCTTGAAGTCAAATAGTAATGCTTTTTTTAAATAATTAAGAAGACATTGATTTAATTTTTGTTTCAATGTTTGGGCCAGTAACTATGAGGAGAATGTGACAAAAGCAAGACAACATTAATCAATTCAACACATTTACAATGAATCAAAGAGAATAATGATTTATGCCTAAATGTGAGGCAATAGGAACAATAGGAAAATAATCAATGACAGGGTCTTATTATCATTATCCATCCATCCATCTTCTACCGCTTCTTCCTTCTTCAGGGTCACGGGGAACCTGGAGCCTATCCCAGGAAGCATCGGGCACAAGGCAGGGTACACCCGGGACAGTGTGCCAGTCCATCGCAGGGCACAATCACATACACATTCACACATTCATACACTACGGACAATTTAGACACACCAATCAGCCTACCATGCATGTCTTTGGAATGGGGGAGGAAACCCCCACAGCATGGGGAGAACATGCAAACTCCCCACACACATGGCCCCGGCAGGACTCAAACCCCGGACCCTGGAGGTGTGAGGCGAACGTGCTAACCACTAAGCCACCATACATCATCATTATTATTATTATTATTATTATTATTATTATTATTATTATTATTATTATTATTATTATTATTATTATTATTATTATTGTTTGTTGTTGTTGTTGTTGTTGTTGTCCAATAACAGTATGTCCTGAAGTGTTTTATTCCACTTCTATCACAACAATTGTTCAGCAGTGGCAATTTTTTTATTTATTAAATAATGGTAACTACAAAACTGTTTGTAGTTACATTTAATGTTGTGAAACTACTGCAAAACTAATTATTTACTGTGAAATGTTTTGTTGTGGCATCTTTCTTTCTCTCTCTCTATTGGAATTAAGATGACAAACAAACAAACAACAAAAAACAAAACAGCTTGTCATGTTACTGAGGAACTTAACACACAAAATCCTCCATCCTGAAGAAACTTGCTGATTGATTCAAAATGCTGACACTGGAGACTGGAGATGTTAAAATCTCCTTCTAGAAAGCTCCACCATACTGTATCAACCATTATACATTTTTGTTAAACAGGGCTTCTATTACTTATGTACAGTACCTTGCGAAAGTATTCGGCCCCCTTGAACTTTTCAAACTTTTGCCACATTTCAGGCTTCAAACATAAAGATATAAAATTTTACTTTTTTTGTGAAGAATCACGAACAAGTGGGACACAATTGTGAAGTGGAACGAAATCTATTGGATATTTTAAACTTTTTTAGCAAATAAAAAACTGAAAAGTGGTACGTGCAAAATTATTCGGCCCCCTTTACTTTCAGTGCAGCAAACTCACTCCAGAAGTTCAGCGAGGATCTCTGAATGATCCAATGTTGTCCTAAATGACTGATGGTGGTTAAATAGAATCCACCTGTGTGTAATCAAGTCTCTGTATAAATGCACCTGCTCTGTGATAGTCTCAGGGTTCTGTTGAAAGCGCAGAGAGCATCATGAAGACCAAGGAGCATACCAGGCAGGTCCGTAATACTGTTGTGGAGAAGTTTAAAGCCGGATTTGGATACAAAAAGATTTCCCAAGCTTTAAACATCCCAAGGAGCACTATGAAAGCGATCATTTTGAAATGGAAGGAGTATCAGACCTCTGCAAATCTACCAAGACCTGGCCATCCCTCTAAACTTTCAGCTCAGACTAGGAGAAGACTGATCAGCGATGCAGCCAAGAGGCCCATGATCACTCTGGATGAAAAAAAAAAAAAAAGTTTAAAATATCCAATAGATTCGTTCCACTTCACAATTGTGTCCCACTTGGTGATTCTTCACAAAAAATTTAAATTTTATATCTTTATGTTTGAAGCCTGAAATGTGGCAAAAGGTTGAAAAGTTCAAGGGGGCCGAATACTTTCGCAAGGCACTGTAGATTGTCCACAAGTCCTTTTGAATGAGTCATTACTACAGAAACAATAATATATTAGGATGAGCACCTTAATATAATATGATTTTATATAGCATTTGAAAATGTCAGAACTGCTGTTATAGATAATGAATCAACATTTTCTCATCAGTCATATTCAGCATTTCAACAGTGCTGTGGTATAAAAATCAGTGTAATGTAATGTAAAAGGTACAACATAATGGAATGCACTAGAGCTCATCCAAGTAATCCTGACCTTTCAAACTACTTCGATGAAATTCTGCAGGAGGAACACACACCTGTCTTCTGTCTGTGTAAGCTTTACATAATGTGAAATGTCTGCTAGTGTTTTTATTCACTATAGACCCAAAACATTTTGTTTTTCAGGTTATCCGCTTGCATTTAAATGAAATTACCCCAACAAAAAAAAAAAAAAAATCCGGAATTATTTAATCGTTGAGATTGTAATATTGAGATGTAATAGGTTACTGCCAGTGCCACAGTGGAAAGGGGTTCTAGGTCCATCCCTATATCTAATTAGATTTTTCTCAGTAAGATTGCTGCGAGAGTGAAATGCACCACTCATGGCTGCACATTTCATACACTATCAATCAAAGCTGAACAAGTATTAGTTGTGTTGAAACAAGGGTACAATACAGTATGCACATCTGCAACTCCTGAGAAATGAAATTGTGTGGCATGTTTCATGTCAGCAGCTCTTGAAAATCAGAGCATTGCTGCATGATAAACAGTGTATGATGGCCAGTTGAGAGAAAATTAACAGCAGGCAATTAACAAAGAAGACATGACTTAATGCCAGTTTAAATAAGGCTGTGTTTCAAACATGAAGGCTTTGTTTGGGATACATTTTTTTCTTATTCATAGCTGCTCACTTCGACAGCATGTCAATTTGATACACTGACACTGCATCCACTCTAAAATGTTTTTAAAGCAGAAACAAGAGAGTGAACTTCTGTGATGTTTTCCTCTTATATTTACAGGACAAATAAGCTTGCCTTCATGTCACTGTCATTTCTGTCAAGACTTTGATTTGTTAGTTTGTGTAGCAATGTCAATTCACTTGAGAGTCCTATTTATATGTCTAGTAGAAATGTAACCAAATACGAATATAGTATTTGGAACGAACAGGTAATCTTTATTTCTTTTTTAATGTATGCACATATGGTTATAAACCAACAAAAATGCAACAAAACAGGTCTTGGACAGGCTCAAAAGTGGAACAACAGAAAAGCCTCCCTCAACCCTGTCATTTGGAGATTGCAAGTTCAAATACTAAAGATATTGAACCACAACCATCTGTTGCCAGGAATCCAATAGAGCAAACTTGTTCATGTTATCTGAGTGAGAGGTATGGCATGCTCTCTCATTTTCAAATACAGTAACACTAGCCAATCCTGGGCATTTGTTAGCTCATGTATGAAAAAGAGGGTAGATATCACTTTCCTCCATGTGTGTTATACCACATTGTGATGCAGCATGAACAGCAGTTTTGAAAAGATGCAGTTGGTTGGCTTCATGTGTCTTGGAGAGTTTCTTATCCTCCCAGGTTGGTAGCTGTATAACAGAGGACACCTAACTGGTTGCTGATAATTGTGGTAAAATGGAACCAAATAAAAAAAAAAAAAGAAAAAAAAGAAAGAACAGATCTGGGACTAAGAATGACCAGATTCATTAACCTGGACATGAATAACGAATTTAGAGTGTTGTTTACTAAACTTGTTGGATAATGTTGCAGGCATGTACAAACAAAAATAATAACAACCTAAAATTAGACCACTCCCACATGTACTATAAAACAAACAGACCTATTTTGGGCATTTAACAGGTACAGATATAGATATTGGCATTGCATTATACCCATAATATTTAGAAAATTATACTGTGTGATAAATTTGACAAAGAACCAGAAAGGGGGGAAAAAAATCATGTACTGTGCTTGTGCCATTTGATGAACTACAAAGTTTTTCCACATCACACTCCTCCTGACAAGTGAATGTGAATGTGAACTCCTGACAAGTCAATGTGAATTGAACCAAATGTTGGACATGTCTTTGCTGAGCTCACCAATTTGTCTGGACCTTAGGTCCTCCAGGCAGATTACAGTGCAACACTGAGCATGAAATTGTGACCAACTGTTCAAATAACCAAATGTCCCAAACCATTTAAGTGTACGATGAGCAACCAATGAAAATAGCTCACCTTATGCTACTCATATTTTGTACCACAATGTTGAATTGTTAAATTTGTTTGATTAAAAAAGTGCTGATTAATTAAAGTTCTTGTGTAAATATGTCATTTAAATTTTTGGATTCTGCAAGGCATATGTATATTTATGACCTCAAATGTAGTATACATCAAAGCAAGAACTGTAATGAACTGTAATGAAATCCTGCACCATAGTGCATGTGCAATAAATAGTACATGGAGAGATAAAGTATATGGAGAGATAAAGAATCTTTTGGGCTCTGAATTTACAATGCAGTTTGATAAGAAATGGTGAAAGGTCTCAGTTGAACAGTATGATGTTGAGTTTTAGGGAGTAGGGCTATGCCTGAGGTGTCTCTAGCCGAGCTGCTGCTACATGTTCACTTTGTTCAGGGAAGCTTTCATGTTGCCTTGAGTGGGTCAGAAGTAGCCTTAATCATCGATCAGGGGACCTGCATTCCTTGTCCTCTATTCATGTTGTGCTCAGTGCTGCTTTTAAAAAGAAGTACTGAAAAAAAAGTATGCTATACATGGTCCTAGGAGGCAGCAGCAACTTGTTCTGTTGAGACAAATGAGTTTTTACTGGATGTGGTTCTCTATAAAGAAATGCTCTGGAAAGATTAGGCAGGGGTGGAAAATGTTTGAGTAGGTGTACTTTGTTATATATATATATATATATATATATATATATATATATATATATATATATATATATATATATATATATATATATATATATATATATAAAACAATGTAAAGTAGTGATTGTACAGCTTTGTACATTTGCTGTCCCCTAAAAATAACTCAACACACAGCCATTCACGACTAAACTGGTGGAAACAAAAGCTAGTACACCCCTACGTGAAAATATCAAAATTGGGCCTGAACTGTCAATATTTTGTGTGGCCACCATTATTTTCCAGCACTGCCTTCTTGGGAATGGAGTTCACCAGAGCTTCACAGGTTGCCACTGGAGTCCTCTTCCACTCATCCGACATCACAGAGCTGGTGGATGTTAGAGACCTTGTACTACTCCATTTGAGGATACCCCACAGATGGTCAATCGGGTTTAGGTCTGGAGACATGCTTGGCCTTCACCTTCATCACCTTCACCTTCTTGAACGAAGCAGTGGTTGTCTTGGTAGGGTGTTTGGGGTCGTTATCATGCTGGAACACTGCATACTGACCATTCTCTGCTTCAGCATGTCACAGTACATGTTGGCATTCATGGTTCCCTCAATGAATAGACGTATGAGTGCTGGCAGCATTGCTGCAGATGTTGAAGGGGTGGGGGGTCAGCCTGTCAGTGCTCAGACCATACGCCACACACTGCATCAAATTGGTCTGCATGGCTGTCATACCAGAAGGAAGCCTTTCTACAGATGATGCACAAGAAAGCCCGCAAACATTTTGCTACAGACAAGCAGACTAAGGACATGGATTACTGGAACTAAGATAAACTTGTTTGGTTCAGATGGTGTCAAGCGTGTTCAGGTGCAACCAGGTGAGTACAAAGACAAGTGTGTCTTGCCTACAGTCAAGCATGGTGGTGGGAGTGTCATGGTCTGGGGCTGCATGAGTGCTGCCGGTCCTTGGCAGCAATATCCTCAAGCAGGCACTTCCAGTAACTGTGGATCAGACCTGCACATTGTTCAGGAATTTTAGCCCATTCGTCCTGGCAGAACTGCTTTAGCTCGGCCATAGTCTTTGGATGTCTCATGTGTATAGCTTTCTTCAAGTCATTCCATAGCATGGACTGACTTGGCCACTCCAAAAGGCAGATTTAGTTTTTCTGAAGCCATTTTGTTGTAGAATTGCTCTGGTGTTTTTGGTTTTTGTTGCATCATCCAACGTCTACACAGTTTCAGCAGACGTACAGACATTCTCATATTATCCTGAAGAATTGTCTGATATATTTGGGAATTCATATTCCCTTCAATGATTGCAAGCTGGCCAGGACCTAATGCAATAAAGCAGGCCCAAATAATGGTGTTTTCCTCCACATTACTTTTCGGTTGGGATGATGTTTTCATGATGATACGCCAGATATAGTGCTGTGTGGTTTTTCCAAACAGTTCAATCTTAGTTTCATCAGTCCACAAAACAATTTGCCAGTACTACTGTGGAGTGTCAATGTGCTCTTTTCCAAAATTCAGGCATGCAGCAATGTTTTTTTAGTAAGCAGTGGCTTCCTTCAGGGTGTCCTGCCGTAGATACCCTGCTTGTTCAATGTTTTGCGTGTTGTAGACTCATGAACAGAGATGTTAGTGAGTTCCAATGATGCCTTCAAATCTTTGGCTGTCATTCAGGGTTGTTTGTTTACCTCATTGATGAGTCTTCGATGTGCTCTTGGTGTCATTTTGACTAGGTGCCCAATTCTTGGTAGAACTCAACAACTCAACAAGCGGTGTTTGGAGGAGTAGGAATGCTGCCTATGACCCCAAGAACACCATCCCCACCGTCAAACATGGAGGTGGAAACATTATGCTTTGGGGGTGTTTTTTTGCTAACGGGACAGGACAACATCACCACATCAAAGGGACGATGGACGGGGCCATGTACAGTCAAATCTTGGGTGAAAACCTCCTTCCCTCAGCCAGGGCATTGAAAATGGGTCGTGGATGGGTATTCCAGCATGACAATGAGCCAAAACACACAGATAAGGCAACAAAGGAGTGGCTCAAGAAGAAGCACATTAAGGTCCTGGAGTGGCCTAGCCAGTCTCCAGACCTTAATCCCATAGAAAATCTGTGGAGGGAGCTGGAGGTTTGAGTTGCCAAACGTCAGCTTCAAAACCTTAATGACTTGGAGAAGATCTGCAAAGAGGAGTGGGACAAAATCCCTCCTGAGATGTGTGCAAACCTGGTGGCCAACTACAAGAAACGTCTGACCTCTGTGATTGCCAACAAGGGTTTTGCCACCTTTTTCTGGATTTTTTTGTTGTTATTCTGTCTCTCACTGTTGTCAGTGGGCAAACGTACACAATCAGCAGGGGATCAAATACTTTTTTGTACTCACTGTATGCGGGATTATTCACATGTGAAGTTCATGCAATAGGCTAGATGTTCAGAGTCGAGCACTGTTTGGCAGTTTTCCATCTCAAACATACCCATCAGAAAGAATAGGATAGTACAGGAATCTCTAACCTGTACCAACATTTAACCCTCCAGGAAATTAGTTTTGCATCCCTGTCTTTATCATCTATAGCTTTACCATAAGCAAAGTGTACAAATCCATCAGTCAGTTGCCAACTGTAATTTCTATTTCTCTGTGTCTAGCTCTCAGACTGTAAATATAATCGTAGCCTCCCTACTCCCACTCCTGGTCCATTAAAGGGAGCTATCCCATCAGATGCCATTCTTATCAGCATTTTCCCCAGAATATCATTCGGTTTGTGGGCCCAAGGGACTGTGTCTCTTTTCCCTTTTATTAAATCAAGGCAGCAGCCTGACAATCGGGCAGGTTGCAGAGAGACTCAGCATGCAGCTGGTCTGTAGCAGAGCTCAGTCTGCTCTGGCAATGCATCATAATGCAATCCCCATACCAAGACTAGCTTACAGCTCCAACCTCTAAATGTGCGGTTTGCAGGGACACAGCAGTGTAAAAAGACAGAAATGAACCACTTTCCTTTTGTTTGTTTGTCTGTAAAGTAGAAGAGCTTCATCCCTGGTTTGTTTACGTGCTAGGACTTCCTAAACATGGATAAATAATTTGAAATGAGAACATGCTGACAAGTTATTCTTATCCTTGGAGATACTGGAAATTATTCAATATTGCTTGAGGGATCATGGGTGGAATCCATGAATGTACACTGGAAATGCAGAATACAAGCAAATATATTGAGATATGAAGACTCTAAGAAAAAAAAGGTGTACTTTGCTGAGAGAGAGAAAGAGAATCCAAAATATTTATCAATTTCTATGAAACATGATCAACTGGAGCCTTTGCAATATGAAAAATAAATAAATAAAGAAGACTATTACAATTTATGTAAATCACTTCTTCATGAAAGGATATTTTAAAGTCCCACATTAGTTATTCTCTCACTGTCTGCTGGAACAAATAGTACAGAAAGCACAGTCAGCATATATTAATGTGGTAAATAAATTCAGGCTACACTGAAGTAATTGGAAAGTATATTGGAGTCCATCATTGTGGATTTAAAATAGAACAATGACAAGCAAGTGCAGAAAGTTTGATTTACTTCTATATTGTGTGAACCATATATGAATCACACCGTATGATCTTTACTCCGCACGGTCCACTTTATGTCCAGTGAAATCAAGTGATGATTAAATATATATGGGTGATCTTCAGCTGCCACTGAAACTGGATACTTTTTTGATTTGAGAAACATCTAATTGTGTAGTTTCCGTGAGTCAATACCCGGATTCCTGTTCTCAGCTGAAAGGGGTGATCCTCTGCTGTTGTAGCCTGTCCGACTAAAAGTTTGAGGTGTTTTTTTGTGTTCTGAGATGCTTTTTTGCTCACCATGGTTGTAAAGAATGATTATTTGAGTTGCCATAGGGTTCCTGTCTGATCTAACCAGTCTGGAAATTTCCCTTTGACCTCTCTCATCTACAAGGCATTTTTAATTGCTGCATGTTTGTTGTTGTTTTACACCATTATACAGATTGTTGTGTGTGAAAATTTCATGGAAACCAAGCAATTTCTGAAATACCAGAAACTGAAAACCAGCCCATCTGGCCCAATCTGTCACATAATGAAGGCTGAGATGAATGCAAGTGCAGATAAGAACTTTATTGAATATTGAAGTGAGGCAGGCAAACAAATCCAGCGTGGTTAGCACGTTCACCTCACACCTCCAGGGTTGGGGGTTTGATTCCCACTGTGGCCCTGTGTGGGCGGAGTTTGCATGTCCTCCCCGTGCTGCGTGGGTTTCCTCCCCCAGTCCAAAGACATGCATGGTAGGCTGATTGGCATGTCCAAAGTGTCCATAGTGTAAGAATGGGTGTATGAATGTGTATGTGATTGTGCCCTGCAATGTAACCTGCCTTGTGCCCAATGCTTCCTGGGATAGGTTTTCCTGTGACTCTGAAAAGGATAAAGTGGTATAGAGGATGGATGGATGAAACAAGGAACAAAGGCTTGGTATACCGAAAACAGATGTAATCAGGTGAAAACAGCTGAAGCTAATGATTATACATGAGGGGTACATCCAATAACATACAAAGGAGGAGACAGGACATAATCCATAACAAACACATAAACATAAACAGAAATAAACAAAGTCAATGTCACTGAACAACCTGGAAGCACGAGTTCGTGCTTCGGGTTATTTAGCATGCTGCGAGTTCCAGCGAATTGAGCAAGGAGAAATCGTGACACAATCAACCATGCTACAGGCAAAGTCACTGAGATCACATTTTCCCCTATTCTGATGTCTGATCTAAATATTAACTGAAGCTTTTGATATGTACAGTGCTGTGAAAAGTGATTTCTTCTGTTTTTGCATATGTCTCATATTAAATAGCTTTAGGTCTTCAAATGAAATTCAGTTTTTATTTATTAATTCATTTTTTATTGAAGCAAAAAAGTTATAAAACACCTATCACCAAGTTGAAAAAAACGTCGGGGTTACGCATGTAACCTTGTTCCCCGAGAAGGGAACTAGACGTTGCATTTAGCAGTATGGGAATGCCTTGTGCGCGTGACCGGTATCTGAAGCTTGTGTAAAATCATGCCTCTACTTATTGGCCTGCCATGATCAGGTGACGTGGCAATTAAGCGCGTCGCATGATATATATATGGCACCTGTGAACCACGCCGCCAGCCTCTATTATCTGAAGCGAAGACGCAATTCACAGGCCAGCCCCGGTATGACAGTGCAATGCAATGTCTCGTTCCCTTCTCAGGGAACAGGGTTACATGCGTAACCCCGATGTTCCCTTTCAAAGGGAACTTCGACGTTGCACTTAGCAGTATGGGAACGGGAATACCCACTCCGTCATACCGAGGGTACGGCCTGTTCAAAATTACCCAAACCCGAGGGTCACTGCGGGACACTCGAGCCTGGGGAGGAATGAATATCCAGGCTGTAATAACAAATGACCGTGTGAGGCATAGACCACCCTGCAGCCGCACACACATCCTGCAAGGAAACCCCTTTGGACAAAGCCTTCAACAATCCCAGTAGAGATGCACTGCTTTGACACAGCATCACTTTTGCTGTCGCTGCCAAAGCAGACTAGTAGCTGCTCTGACTTATGCCATTGGCCGGAGCGGTGGATGTAAGTACAGAGAGCGCTTACTGGACACAGCGGGTGCATCCTCTCTTGTTCTGGTCAGAGGACAGAGGAGGGGAGAAGCCTGCAACACCACAGGGTGGGCAGCCAATGTAGGCACTTTAGGAATATAATCCGGCCTAGGATACAGGAAGGACTTGGCTTATCTAGGGGTAAAGTCAAGGCAGGAGGGGCAATAGGGAGAGCTTGTAGACCTCCCACTCGCTTGAGACATGTCAGGGCCTGTAAAAGAGCTACCTTTAGAGTCAGAAGCTTCTCAGAGGCTGACTCTAAGGGCTCAAATGGGGTCGAGCTATTACTGTAACCCTTTCTATGGTAGAGAGAACCCATGGAGACACATTTGGCCGTAGCTTGCATGCTGCCCGATGGTCTTCTAGTGACGTTAGCTATTCCACATTCTATTGGAGAGAAGCATCAGATTTTCGTTGCCCTGTGACAGCTTGCTGACCAAGGAACATGAAAACTTGGGGACCACCTTGGCTAGGGGAGGCCCTACAGTAGCACTGGGGGCTACCTGCCCTAACAACGTCATGTACCCGGATACATCCCTCCACAGCCCGTCAGGACCGCTCATCTTTGCCTGCTTGGCCTTTATGACCATTCTCAGATCAGGCCTAACAGCAGACCGCGACTGTGTCTGCGGGGGTTGTCAGGCTGCCATACTCGCCTTCTGGGTTTCCCCCATACTAGTGCTGGCCCAGGCTCCACTCGTGGACACCCGGATGAGCTTGAGACAACTTTTTTTTTGCCATAAGTCGAGCTCACTCAGCAGGTCTGCTTGGTAGCCCTGCAACCCTGTAATTGTCTTTTACTACTAGCAAGATTACTACTGCATAGGCTTGCCCACAAATGCTTCTTTTAATTTGGTTCCACCTTGGATGCAAGCCGGCCCCTGTAATTACCTTCCGTTGGTAGAGAGAGGAAGCTAGCAAGCGCCTCCTCCACCTCGGGCATAGCTAAATAGCCATGCCATTCATTCCCACAATGGCAGAATAATCCAACATCGTGGGGTTATGACTATGGCTTAAGCATGGTTTTCCCCCAGAAGTTTGAGATTTTGTTATAACTTCTGGAAGACAGAGGAGTTTCTGCAGTGTGAAGTATTTACTTTCACTAGGTAATCACTTCAAGCAGCTCTTCATACGCTGCTCTTAGGTTTTAACACATCCTTCTAACTGTTCAGAGTCAGAGAGGGATTATTACCCCTTTGGCTTTCCATAGCGGGAGAAGGAGTCGCGACGCGAACTCCAAAATCCAGCTGAGAGCTGGATCCGGAAGACAGAGTAAGAGATAGAGCAGTGCTCGTCTCCGGCTCCTCTTCCGGATTTAAAAATTCCCCCGAACCTGAGATGGTTGGCTGCCTCGGCAGCGGCCGGCCCAGATCCGCGAGGCTTTGAAACTCAACTCGCTTGGCTTCCGTTTTTTTTTTTTGAGAAGAGTCGAGCTGCTTAATGTAGCGTTACCATGCGCAGAAACTCGAGGTTGCCATCGCATACTACACCACTAACACTTCACCCAGAAAGTGTGCACTTTTCACCCGTGATGAAACGGGAGCACGTTACACACATCTTTAACTCTTTCTTGCTCATTACTTACCTCTCCTTTTCTTTAAAAAGGGATAGAAAAGTTAAGAGATTTTGAGAAAATATCGAGTAGAAATGAAGCGTTTTTGTCACACAAACAACAGACATGCAGTCTCGCTGAAGATAATAAGGCTGGCGGCGTGGTTCACAGGTGCCATATATATATCATGCGACGCGCTTAATTGCCATGTCACCTGATCATGGCAGGCCTATAAGTAGAGGCATGATTTTACACAAGCTTCAGATACCGGTCACGCGCACAAGGCGTTCCCATACTGCTAAATGCAACGTCGAAGTTCCCTTTGAAAGGGAACTAATTGTCCCCTTAAACTTAAAATCGTAATGTGCCACTTTTTAGCAGAAATAACTGCAACCAAACGCTTCCGATAACTGAAGTTTTTCACTTACTTCTAGCGCTAGGATTTACTCCTATGCTTTGGATCATTGTTTTGCTGCATAACCCAGTTACGCTTGAGTTTCAATGTGTAGACTGAAGACTGAATATTCTCCTTTAGGATTTTCAGGTAGAGAGCAAAAATCATGTTTCTTTCAATTATTGCAAGTTGCACAGTACCTGAAGCAGCAAAGCACAACATCACACGTCCACCACCATGCTTGACCATAGGTATGATGTTCTTTATGTGGAATTCGGTTTACACCAGATCTACTGGGAGCCCTGTCTTCCAAAGAGTTCCATTTTAAACTCATCAATCCACAGAACATTCTCCCAAAAGAGGAGCATCATCAAGGTGTGTTTTGCTAAAATTCAGATAAGCCTGAATGTTCTTCTGGGTTTGCAATGGTTTTCGCCTTGCCACTGTTCCATAGAAGTCATTTTTACACTTTTGCCCATTTGTGTCTTTCTGATAGTGAAGTCATGAACAGCAGTGACCTTTATTGATGTGACAGAGGCACTTTTGTGACTTGCTGGATGAGTAGTTGCTGTGCTCTTGGAGGAATTTTGGAAGGTCGGCCACTTCTGGGAAGGTGCACTATTGTTTTTTCCATTTGGAGATAATGAGTCTCACTGTGGTTCTTTGGAGTCCCAGAGACTTTGACATAACTTTAAAACCCTTCCCCCAACTGATGTATTTCAACGACCTTCTTCCTCATTATTTCTGTAATTTGTTTCAATTTTGGCATAGTGTTTTACAGTGTAAGACCTTTTAACCAACTTCATGTTGTTGAAAAGTTTTTAGTTGATTGATCAGGGTTTGCAGTAATCAGGCCTGGTTGCATCTAGTCCAGCTGAACCCCATTATGAATGCAGTCCAGTAAATTTGGGGAGTTAGTAACAGGGGCAAGTGCATTTTTACACAGGTCCAGTTGGTATTGGATAACTTTTTTGCTTTAATAAATAACTATAATTTAAAAACTGTATTTTATGTTTACTCAGATTGCCTTTGTTTTATCTTAGATTTGTTTTCATTTCTGAAACAATTTACTGTAAGATATACACAAAAATCAGGATACTCAAATACTTTTTCACAGCACTGTATCTGCTTGATTTATGCATTGAAATGTTTAACATGTCATTGGCTGATTGGACATTATAGGAACCTTTGGCAGGAACACGTCTTTGTCAATCACAGGGCACCATGCACACACATTAACATACTCATTCATATCTAAGGACAATTTAGCATAGCTAATCCACCTGCTAATATGTGTTTGAGGGGTGGGAGGAAACCAGAGAACCCAAAGAAAACCCAAAGAGACATTCAGTGAACATGATAAAATACACACAAATGGTAACCCGAGCGAAGGAACAAACTGGAGACCCTGGAGCTGCTGTGCCACTGTGTTACCTATCGTCATTATTATTTATAATTGTATAAAGTGTTTTAACCTCATCAAATTCAACATCCATAATCGAGTACTCAATACTACATGCCCTTCAGTATTTTTTTTTTACACTGTTTATTCACATAGTGACATAGTTGACATATAATGAAGAACCTAAAATTAGATAAGGAACATATTCAGTTGTCATAATATTATTGTATCTTGAAATGGGAGGTGTGAACACCAATACAGCATCCAGTCCCTGGGGCTTGAGTCAAACAATAACAGAAATATTGCTCTCCTCAGCAGGAACTGGAATCCTTTTACAGCCTGAACCAATAAATACACTTTCATTTGCTGTTATATATGCATACTCTAATTAATTACTGTGTGGTTCAATTCTTTAATGTAAAAGAATTGCTAATCTTGCAGTGTTGTCAATAAACTGGAATTAACTAGTGTCTTTTAGTTTTCACTTTAAAGAAATCCATGCTGCTTCTGTTACTATTAAGAATTTAAATTGTACAATGCACAAGAAAGCTATATATATATATAAGTAATCAATCAATCAGGTTTGGATATATATATATATATATATATATATATATATATTATCTCTCTCTCTCTCTCTCTCTCTCTCTCTCTCTCTCTCTCTCCAAACCTGATTGATACCTTTCCAGAATCATATTATGGGCTTTGTGTTGGTCTTCCAGGAACATATTTATATTGAGATCATGTGATACTTTAATTGCACTCCACTAATCATGTGACGTCTAATGGCAACTGGTTTGACCAGAAATAACATTTCACAGCAATGGAGTGAATGCTGATGCAATTAAACTCTTGTTATGTGTTGCATCATGGTCCTGGAGACATTAAATGTATGAGTTATATGAGAAATGACAATAAAAATCACTTCATTTGAATTGATTTGCAAATAATCTTGCAAAGTTAATTGATTTTTTTCTTCACTGCAAATGTATTGACCCCCATGCAAAATTAATTGCTATTTTGTATTGATTTGGGACATATGTTCCCAGTTATTAGCACATTGATAGAGAGGTTGGCCTTGCTCCCTCACAGTTCCAGGTCCTCAGTTTGATTCCAAGCTTGGTTTGATCCTGTGAATTGTGTCTGTGTGGATTTTTGGTGCACATTCTCTCCATTTCTGTATGGGTTTCCACTGAATTCTCCATGTTTTCCATCATGCCAGAAGGGAAAGTGGATATTCTAAATAGCCCCTAGGTTTGAATGTATGTGTGAATATGTATGTGAATGGTGCCCTACTGCAGACTGGTGTCCCATTCAGGGTGTATTCTTGCATTCCACCCACTGTTTCTGGGATTGGTTTTGTATCCACTGACACCCTGACCAAGAGAAATTGCTTACTGAAGTGAAAAATGCAAGGGTTCATCCATCCATACATCCATCTTATACCGCTCACTCCTTTTCAGGGTCACGGGGAACCTGGAGCCTATCCCAGAGAGCATCGGGCACAAGGCAGGGTACACCCTGGACAGGGTGGCAGTCCATTGCAGGGCAAGGGTTCATAATTTCCTAAAAAGACTTTAATTTTCTAACATTCATTCTGGTTGGCCTAAGGGACAAGCAAAGATCCTTTAAGAGTTCTAGATATGACTTTTTATATATTTATTTGCTGTGCTCTTATACATTAATCTGGTTATGTAATAAATTATTGTGTATACATATACACATATACACATATATAGACACACACACACACACACACACACACATTCCATGCATTATACCCCAGAGAGCAGTGAAAAATCATTGCAGATACAAATGTGGTGCTCAATAAAGAAAAACACCAGATAAAGATTACTATTACAGTTCACAGATTTATTCAGTAATTTTATTATCAATTTTATTCTATTCAACCAATTTCTTTTTTAAAAGTCCTTGTCCTCACCCATCTAAAATATCTCCATCAGCTTTTGAAGCTTGTGTAAAATCATGCCTATTTATAGGCCTTCCATGATCAGTTGACATGGCAATTAAGCGTGTCGTGTGATGTAAATATGGCACCTGTGATCTGCGCCATTAGCCTCTATAATAATAATAATAATAATAATATAATAATAAATGTTATTTTATAAAGCGCCTTTAAAGCAGCTTCTCAAAGCGCTGTACATAAAATCACAGTTTACAGAAAAATAAAACAAATAAAAGTTATTAAGAACAAAAACAACAACATTAATCATAAAAAATAAATATAAAACAATCTAAAAAGACATAAGCAGTCGAATGCAAGTTTAAAAAAGTGTGTCTTGAGAAGAGTTTTAAAAATGCCAAAAGTCTGGGCTTCCCTGAGTTCAGGGGGAAGAGAGTTCCAAAGTGAAGGAGCATAGACAGAAAAAGCCCTGTCACCCATAGATTTTCGATGTGTTTGTTAATAGATTACACTGTGAGGAGCGCAGTCTGCGATTTGGGGTGTAACGGATTAATAAGCCAGATAAGTATTGCCGAGCCAATCCATGTAATGCCTTGTATGTCAACATCATGATCTTGAAATCGACACAGAACCTAAACAGGAGCCAGTGCAAGGCCTTCAAAACAGGAGTAATATAGTCACATTTCCTGGTTCCCGTCAGGATCCGGGCGGCAGAGTTCTGAAAGTATTGCAATTTGTTTATTGCGGTTTTAGAAACTCGGGCTAAAAGGGCATTACAGTAATCCAGCCGTGTGACAACAAATTAATTAATCAACTTTTCAGCGACAGATAAGTTTAGCATTGGGCGTAGTCTGGCTATATTTCTGAGGTGGAAAAATTATGCCTTCACAGTGCCCTGAACAAATAAAACAAAAGTGAGGCTGGTGTCAAAAATTACACCAAGGTTCCTCAAGAGTTCCTCATGACTTTTGGTCTCTAAAACAGAACCATCAACAAATAAAGACAGTGGAGCCGCTTTGCAAATTTAATGACAGGAACCTATAAACATAACCTCAGTTTTCCCGCTGTTCAGGCACAGAAAGTTATTGTTCATCCATGATTTTATCTCAG
This sequence comes from Ameiurus melas, assembly GCA_012411365.1. Lineage (NCBI taxonomy): Eukaryota > Metazoa > Chordata > Actinopteri > Siluriformes > Ictaluridae > Ameiurus > Ameiurus melas. The sequence continues at coordinate 36,988,673 of CM022752.1, forward strand.
AAATAAGAGTCAGAAAAATAACAAGCATCAATGTTTTCACCAGATTTAGAGTGAATGTAGATTGGGGTATCATCAGCATAAAAGTGATCATGGAGGCCAAGCGATTGCAGCAGATGCGGAGAAATGGAGAAAGATAAATATTGAAGAGTAGAGGGCCTAGAACTCAAACGTGAGGAACACCAGTGAGACATAAAAACAACCCATAGAAATAAACTGGGAATGGTCGGTAAAATAGGATTTAAACCAGTTTAAAACTGTCCCGGACACATCGAAAACACTTTCAAGGCCGGTAAGTAAAAGACCATGATCCACAGTATTGAAGTGAGGTAGCTCCAGAATCAAAGGCCATTAACAAGTCATTGGTAATTTTGACCAATGCCGTTTCAGTGCTGTGAAATTTATGAAAATCTGATTGAAGGGATTCAAAGAGGTTATTGGTTGTAAGATGAGTACAGAGTTGAAAGGCAACAACATGCTCAAGAATTTTTGCCAAAAATGTAAGATTTTCTCTCTTACTCTCTTAGTACAGGTGTAACAGCAGCAGTCTTTAGTACTGCTGGAATGACCCCAGCTGTGGGTGGCTGTGGTGCAGGTGGTAAAGTTGGTTGTCCACTAATCGAAATGTTGGCGGTTCAATTCCTGGCCCGGATGCCGAATGCCAAAGTGTTCCTGGTCAAGACACTGAACCCCAAGTTGCTCCCAATGGCAAGTTAGTGCCTTGCATGGCAGCTCTGTTACCATTGGTGTGTGAGTGTGTGTGTGAATGTGTGACACAGTGAAAAAAAAGTGCTTTATAAGTGGCCCTTTTACCATTTACAGCGAAGCACGATTTGAACAGATTCGTAGGAATTGGATCCAGGAAGCAAGTGGTAGATTTCATGCTGGATACCTCCCTTGTGAGAGCCTCAGAATTAAGCAGTGAGAAATGAGTGAAGGAAGCACCAGTGAACCCAGATGGACGAAGGAGTGAAGTGGCACAGTCAGGGTTAACAGAAACTTCTTTGCGAACATTGACAATCATAGAATTAATAAACTGTAGAAAAGAATCACGGAGCTGCTGAGAAACAGGCAAAGTGGTAAAAGCATTAACTTGAAGCAATCTGTTCTTGGTTTGGAACAAGTGTCTGGGATTATTTTGATTATTTACAATAGCCTGAGAGAAGTAAGAGGATCTTTGAGACTCCAGAAGTGCACGATAATCCCCCAGAAGATCAGATTTTCATTACACCAGGGAGCAGAGCGGGCGAATGTAACCTTACGTGACCTTAGAGGAGCAAAAGTGTCAAGATCAGCAGCAAGAGTGGAATTTAGCTTCAGAACTTTCTCCTCCAGTGATGAGGGATGAAGATCGCTTAGGATGGAAATCACAGAATTGGAGAAAGCTGATTGATAAATAAACTTCCATTTCCGGAAGGTTTCTGTTCGGATGGTCGGCTCACTTGAATGATACAGTTCGAGGTTAAAAAAGACAGTTGATCAGACAGTCCAATGTCAATAGATGAAAACTCAGATACAACTGAGCCATTAGCAATCACAAGATCCAGCGTATGACCCCTGTTATGAGTAGGGTCAGTTAAAACAATCAATTAGTGACAGAAATTCCTTAGGGAACCGATATTAAATTACTATGATCAGTATCAGTACAGTATGGAGCAGTTTGTTGGTCTTACGGCGACAGATAGGGACAAAGATGATAAGAGAGGACGAGACAGCAGGACTGCGTCTCAAACCCCAATGAATATATCGCTTAGGATATAGCAGTCCAACATCTCGACAGAGATTGTAAGAGTCGTTGGCAAGGCAATAACAGTTCTGTTTTAGATTCAATAGCTGGCGCGTAGTGTACCATAACGCCATGGTCGTTGAGTGCACACTCACAAGGCCAGAGAGAATGAAACTCCAGGGGGCACTGCGAGCACAAAGTCGTACAATCCTCACACACAATCCACACACACAGCTGGACCGAGGCATTGAGTTACACGCTGCAGGTAATTCCAGTTGGAGCACAGAAATAAAAACTACAGACCGAAATATATAAAATGGCACCACCACATCGCAATCGTAATGTCACTAAAGAAATGTAACTTAAAAAACTTGCAGTTTTTAAAATATAAATAAATATGGCTTAAAATAACAAACAAAAACAAACCAAACGGTAACAGGAGCGGCAGCAAAATACGCCAGCGAACCCTGTTACCGGAACCAGAAGCAAAGACGCAATTCACGGGCTTGCCCTGGTATGACAAAGCTACGCAATGTCTCGTTCCATTCTCAGGAAAAAAGGGTTACATGCGTAACCCCAACGTTCCCTTTCAAAGGGAACTTTGACGTTTCGTTTAACAAAACACTATGGGAAAGAGAATACCCACTCAGTCATACAGAAGGTACAGCCTGTACAAAAAGACCCAAGTCCAAGGGTCACTGCAAGTCACTTGAGCCCGGGGTGGAATAAATATCCAGGCTGTAATAAAGAATGAATTTATGTGATGTAGACCACCCTACAGCAGCACACACATCCTGTAAGGACACCCCTTTGGACAAAGCCTTGGCGGCGGCGTCCGCCCTAGTGGAATGAGCCCTTATGTCCAGAGACATAGCGAGACCGCACGCCTTACAGTGAGGGAAAGAAGTATTTGATCCCCTGCTGATTTTGTACGTTTGCCCACTGACAAAGAAATGATCAGTCTATAATTTTAATGGTAGGTTTATTTGAACAGTGAGAGACAGAATAACAACAAAAAAAATTGCATTTTAATGAGGGAAATAAGTATTTGACCCCCTCTCATTCAGAAATATTTCTGGCTCCCAGGTGTCTTTTATACAGGTAACGAGCTGAGATTAGGAGCACACTCTTAAAGGGAGTGCTCCTAATCTCAGCTTGTAACCTGTATAAAAGACACCTGTCCACAGAAGCAATCAATCAATCAGATTCCAAACTCTCCGCCATGGCCAAGACCAAAGAGCTCTACAAGGATGTCAGGGACAAGACCTACACAAGTCTGGAATGGTCTACAAGACCATTGCCAAGCAGCTTGGTGAGATGGTGACAACAGTTGGTGCGATTATTCGCAAATGGAAGAAACACAAAAGAACTGTCAATCTCCCTCGGTCTGGGGCTCCATGAGAGATTTCACCTCATGGAGTTGCAATGATCATGAGAACAGTGAGGAATCAGCCCAGAACTACACAGGAGGATCTTGTCCATGATCTCAAGGCAGCTGGGATCATAGTCACCAAGAAAACAATTGGTAACACAGTATGCCGTGAAGGACTGAAATCCTGCAGCGCCTGCAAGGTTCCCTTGCTCAAGAAAGCACATATACATGCCCGTCTGAAGTTTGAAAATGAACATCTGAATGATTTAGAGGAGAACTGGGTGAAAGTGTTGTGGTCAGATGAGACCAAAATGGAGATATTTGGCATCAACTCAACTCGCCGTGTTTGGAGGAGGAGGAATGCTGCCTATGACCCCAAGAACACCATCCCCACCGTCAAACATGGAGGTGGAAACATTATGCTTTGGGGGTGTTTTTCTGCTAAGGGGACAGGACACCTTCACTGCATCAAAGGGACGATGGACGGGGTCATGTACCATCAAATCTTGGCTGAGAACCTCCTTCCCTCATTCAGAGCATTGAAAATGGGTCGTGGATTGATATTCCAGCATGACAATGACCCAAAACTCAAGCCCAAGGCAACAAAGGAGTGGCTCAAGAAGAAGCACATTAAGGTCCTGGAGTGGCCTAGCCAGTCTCCAGACCTTAATCCCATAGAAAATCTGTGGAGGGAGCTGAAGGTTCGAGTTGCCAAACGTCAGCCTCGAAACCTTAATGACTTGGAGAAGATCTGCAAAGAGGAGCGGGACAAAATCCCTCCTGAGATTTGTGCAAACCTGGTGGCCAACTGCAAGAAACGTCTGACCTCTGTGATTGCCAACAAGGGTTTTGCCACCAAGTACTAAGTCATGTTTTGCAGAGGGGTCAAATACATATTTCCCTCATTAAAATGCAATTCAATTTATAACATTTTTGACATGTGTTTTTCTTGATTATTTTGTTGTTATTCTGTCTCTCACTGTTCAAATAAATCTACCATTAAAATTATAGACTGATCATTTCTTTGTCAGTGGGCAAACATACAAAATCAGCAGGGGATCAAATACTTTTTTCCCTCACTGTATAAGCAATAGAGATTGCTTCCACTATCCAATTAGAGATATGCTGCTTTGACACAGCATCACCTCTACCACAAAAGCAGAACAGCAGCTGCTCTGACTTACGCCACTGGCCGGAGTGGTGAAAAGTACAAGGAGCCCTTACTGGACACAGTTGGTGCATTCTCTCTTGCTCCGGTGTGGGAAATGGAACAGGGCAGAAAGCTTGCAACACCACAGGGTGCGCAGCCAATGTAGGCACTTTAGGAATATAATCCGGATTAGGATATAGGAAGGTGGCCACATAAACCCTGATTGTAGAAGGAGCCCACCCCACTGAGAAACGTTCTTGTAAGAAATCAGCCCTCAGGCTTGAGACAGTAGATCCACTCTAAGTGCTGAAATGGGGCATTCGACAGACCTTCCAGGACTATAGAAAGGTCCCAGGAAAGTATGTGCGGCCTGCAGTTGGCCCTCAGCTGCCTCACACCACCCATAAAACTTGAAGTTAGAGGATGTTGCCCCACAAAGGCTCCGTCAACAGGGGCATGGCTGTCTGAAATGGCGGCCATGTAAACCCTGATTGTAGAAGGAGCCCACCCCGCTGAGAAACGTACTTATAAGAACTCCACGACTGTAGCTATTGCACAGTTCACTGGGTCTACAGTGGATACCTGCAGATGGGAATCTCCAAAGCAGTGCCGTCTAGCAGGTATATTATCTCTGAGAACCATATTCAAGCTGGCCAATATGGTGCTACTAGCAGCAGACATAGACTGTCTTGGCAAACTCTTGCTAGAACTTGTGGGAGCAGTGTGATGGGGGAAAAGCAGATGTGTCCTCGGCCACATGTGTACCATGGTGTCCAGCCCTAATTGTGTGGGAGGAGTGAGGGCGAACCACAGCGGACCGTGTTTTGTCTCCTCGGAGGCAAACACATGCAGTCCCGTTTGGCCAAAACTCGCCATATGGACTCCACCACTTGTGGATGGAGCCACCAATTCTTGGGCCTCAGACCCTGCCTCAACAGGATGTCTTCCCCCATATTCTCAGAATGTACATTGCACTCACTGACAAACTTTCCTTCTGCCCAGAGAAGAATTAGTTGTGCCTGCCTGAACAGGGGGCGCAGACAATCCTTCCTGTTCGTCAATATATGAGACCACCGGTGTGTTTTCTGTAAACACAAGGAGACCTCTCATTTGAGGAAGAAGGAATTTCAATGCTAGAAATATGGCCCACATTTCTACGCAATTTATATGCCGCTTCAGATGAGGGCCGCTCCAGATACTGTGACCTGGACAGCTGTCTAAGACCTTGCTCCAGCCTATGAGGGAGGTGTCTGTCATTACTGTCTTGCGCTAAGGAGACACCCCTAGAGTGTGACCCAAGGCTAGAAACCGGGTTCTCTCAAATTCTCAGAGCACGTCGGCATCACTGTGTGACAAGGATTATTCTCAGAGGTTTAGTCCTTGGACGGAATCCCAACTTCTCAGCCACTACTGAATGGTCTAATCTGCAATAGGGAGATAAGCTCCAATAGTCTCCCAAGATCCAGCTTTATCTTGCTCAGTGTTGATAGGATATGATAGGATATAGTGTATGTCCGTAGAGTACAGTTCAGAGGACGCTGATCTAAAATTGGTCACATACTCCTCTATTTTTTGTGGACCAGGAAATATGTTCTATGGCCCCGAGGTACATATTTATGGCCCCTTTGGCCAAGAGGGCTCTTACTTCCTGGGCTAACGTTGGGCTCTGGTCTGTGCTGACTACTGTGGTGAGCACACATCTGAACCGGGGGGATGGGGGTGGGTGGCTGGGGTCGAGCTCTAAACTGGACCCTGTACCCCTTTTCTACGATAGACAGAACCCATGGATACACTTTTGGCAGTAGTTTCCACGCTGCCAGATGGTCTTTTAGTGACGATAACTATGCCACATTCTATTGGAGGGAAAGCATCAGATTTCTGCTGCCCTGTGACAGCTCGTTGACCAGAGAACACTGAAAACTTGTGACAGCCTTGGCAAGGGGAGGCCCTACAGTAGTAATGGGGACTAACTGCCCTAACAACCTCATGTATGTGTCCCTCCACATCCCCTCAGGACCACTCTTCTTTGCCTGCTTGGCCTTTATTACCATTCTCAGATCAGGCCTATTAGCAGGCCATGACTGTGGCCACCCGGTTCCCCTGGCTGTCTGCGGGGGTTGGCGGGCTGCCATACTCGTCTTCTGTGTCTCCCTTGCACTAGTGCTCCACTTGTGGATGAACTAGACACAACAGGGAAGGAACTGGCTGAATGCCGCCGTATTTCGAGCTCACTCAGCAGGTATGCTTAGTAGGCCTGCAACACTGTCATTGTCTACACTGACCCACAAGCAAGACGACTACTATTGCATAGGCCTTGCCCACCAATGCCACGGTGGCCTTACACAGTGGCTTGGATGGCAAAGCCAGCCCCCCTAATTACCTGCCGTTGATGGAGAGAGACAGCTCGCAAGCACCTCCTCCACCTTCGGCATAGCTAAATAGCCATGCCATTCATTCCCTACAGTGGCTGAATAATCCAACATCGTGGGTTTATAAATATGGCTTATGCATGGTTTTCCCACAGAGGACTGATACTCATGCACTTCTGGAAGAAAGGGGAGTTTTCTGCATTGTGAGGGATTTACTGTAGGTCAAATTTTACCTACTTTCTTTTCACCAATATGACAATTAAGAAAAATATTGAGTGTACTTACAATAGCTTCTCAGCAGAAACACTCAAAGTCTAAATCACCACACGGAACCAGTGAGTGAGAAAAGATGAAGGTCCAGCTTTATTGATTCCAGTTACCTGAGATCCAAACAGTTTGGGACGTCTCAAAAAGTGATCTGCTCTGCCTGGGACGGGGCTCCCTTTTTATACAATTCTTCTACGAGCCACCGCCCCTTCTTCTTATCTCACATACCATTATCCCAGAAGTTCCTCTTTTCCCAGGCCCCCTTATGTTTGTGTTCCTGCTTTACTTAGCAACCAATATATCACTTATTGTACACATTTCAACAACCAATATGTTTCAACATTTACTGTTTACAGTTTCCCATATGTGCATTTTTCCCTTCCTTTCTCATACCATTATGTTTTCGTTTTGCTCATTTTCCCAACACCCTTATGATCCTTCTGGGTCTGAGTGGTTTTTTAAAAACCCGTGGTACTTCCCAATCGTGTCTCTTCGGTTCTTTCCTCTGAGCGGAGTGGAGTGTTTGTTATTCTTGGTTCTTTCCATTAAGGAGATTTTACTTATGGGTAAGTGTTGATTTTACTTTTTTACGATCTTTATCTCTATGATTATAGCTTTCCCTTCAGGGTGATTTATGGTCTTTCCTTTGTGGTTTATGTTACCCTATTGTGTGTTTATACACGCGCGCATCGTGCTAAGCTGGGATTTCTGTCCGCTGCTATGGAGGGGTTAAGGGGCCTAGATTTAGAATCTCGGTATCCGCTGTCACATCTATTTGCTGACTTGGCTCTCCTTGTGGATGTTCTCCGCGTCCCTTCTTTTACCTCCACTTTTCCACCCCCTCTTCGTTATCGCCTCAGCCCTGCTGTTACTCTGGTGGATTCTTCTACTCAGACAGACCCTCTGTCGTTCACTCCTTCTACTCATACTACTGACGATTATCTGGCGGACGATGACATGGAAGCGTCCGATGTGACTCTGGCCCGCACACACTCCCTACAATCCCACCAGCCCTGAATACTCGATGATTCGTCTGGCCCTGGGCCACCCCCTACCGCTACTCCTTCTCTCCTCCTTACACTGCTCCCTCTCCCTCCTATTCTCCTACCAGCCCCCCTTCACCTTAATAAATTGTTGTTTCTCCAATTTCGGCTGTTCTGTGTGTTTTATTACGAATTATCCTATTTCTGTTTTACTGGTATTATGTTTTTTCTTTATTTCAATCCAACATTCCCTCCTATGAGGCTATGATAAAGCCTCACAACCACCTCTAGTTTAGAGGGTATCGCTGTATGAACTGATTTTGGCGCACTCGCTGCCTGTCATTGGTCAACTGCCGAACAGTTATTCTCACAGATCCGTAGTGCGCCCGCTCATAGGCATCATCCTCATCTGATTCGCTATCATCACTGGCATGGCTTCGAGCATTTTCTACCTCGACACTGCACATGTCAGGGTTGGCCTCTAACAATTGTCGATGTACTTGGGGTATTCTGTCTAATGTCAAGCGCTGGGGCGCATCATAATAGACGGTTAGCTGTAGTACTGGACGCAACACTCCACTCCGTCGTCGGCCCCTAGTGAGATACACGTATCTGGCCATTTTAACACATAAGATTTCAGATCTTTTTATAGATTAACTGTTGAAACATAGAAACTTTGAATCACTTTGTAGTTTAACTATTAATTCGTACAACATGCACCATATAATCACAGGTCGGTTAGTATGTCGTATAATTACTGATTATAGATTATAGATTGAACAGAATATAAGAAGACTTTCTGATCCCTATCTTTCTCGACCAGGCATATAGAACCTTCCGGTCTTGTATTTGTCGGGCCGTTTTCGTCTTTATCAACACAGGTACATTTCAGTTCTGTCTTGTATTCAGGGGTGGGCGAAAAAACCTTGCTTGTAGGAAAAATTCCCACCCTGCCAGCCTCTTGCTCGACACCGTCTTTCGTGTCTCGCCTGAATACAGAGGGAGTCAATCTGACATAGAGCTCAGTTTTTCTTGAACGTCCGGAATGCAGCGTTGGCTGTCTTCAACCCAGGTACTTTACGCACCGTAGAGGGTCGCCTTTGGGGAGAGGTTAGGCTAGCACTTACACCCAAGGCATGGCTCATCACTTCTTCTTCATACTGATTAGAGTAAAGACAAACACTATTGGTACGCGCGCGAAAGTAAAAAGAAAAAAGGACTGCGTAGTGTAGATACTTTTATGGAGTGTGGCGAAGGCTGATCGCTTTGCTTCTTTATATTTATATATATACATTGTCAGTTTATTGGGTACGTGTGTATAAACACAGCTTTCCTTAGTCGGGTCCCTTGTTGTGTCCATTGTCGTATGGTGAGAATAATACTCCCCCTTTCACTTGGATCCACCTCGTCCAATCCTAGGCCCTCGTTAGTGGTTTCTACGTTTACGACTGCTTGTCCTGGGTTATGATGTAACAGATCTAAGGCCACTTGGGGTTCACGCTGGGTTCGACCACTGGAGCTGTGCAGTTGGAAGGTACAGGGGAGGTTTACGACCGAATGTAGTACAGCGGTGTCTGGTTGTCCAGGGCTCAGATACCAGTAACTGGCCATGGGTGAAAGTCTACTTGTACCTCTGCTTTCTTGGATAAGTCCTTGTCGACTACTACCTTGTGAGCAGAGGTGTGGTATGTTATCTAGGTTCAGCTAACGGTAGGATGTTCCAGTGATGTTCCAGTGATCCTGGTCTGTTTACAGGGCGTGCTCTTCTTCTTGTAAAAGGGGTTCCGGGGTGTCTTTAGTAGGTGCTGACATGGTTCTAGTGTCTTCGTCCTCTTGGCCCTGTCCTTTCCCCATGTCATCGTTTATAGTCTCAAATCCGGGTGTGGCGGTTGTGGCTGTTTTGTTTAGTCCGCGCATGTCCATGTATTCAGAGTCGGTTTCATCATCAGCATATCGGTGATCCGGGTCGTTGTGGATACAGTGCCTGAACACCACCCCCGTTGAGGTGGTAACGCCTCACCCATCACCACATATTGACCTGAAACGTTTGTGGTAGTAACAGCAGTAATGGCAAGCTTACGGGTGCACGGGATGATGCAGCAAAAGAGAAGGAGCACGAAAATGAAAAGAACTCCTAGTGCCAGTCCTAACCGGGGAAAGGGAAGCCATCCAAGCCGGAAAAGAACCAGCCCATCCACCGGGCAAGGTGACCAAATCTCCGGCACCTGTATTTGCAACATGCTCCTTCTGGAGGGCCTGGAGGCGGTCCAAGACTTTGTTTAAAGCTCCACGGGCGCCCGTATGAAGGGGTATGGCAGCACAACATTCTGGACCAATCATTGTACAGACGCCGTCATCTGGTGCGCGCATTTGATCAAGAGTGAAACGGTTTTGGGCTGCCATTATAGAGGTAGCGTGCAGTTGACTTTTCATCAGGCCCAAAGCGCTAAGCGTGTGGTTGAGAAAAAGTTGTTGATTGTACCAAATGTAATTGATCCAGGCCGTATTGCGGGCCACCTGGACCCCAGGGAGCAGGATGGCGGCCAGGCCGCTACCCACTTTGCCCATGGCCTTGAACCGGTCCGGAACCCCCACCGGAACCCCTAGCCAGTTGAGAGTTACCTCGGCATGTTCCGCCCAGTCGGTGTAGTTCATGGTGTCCACATCGAGAAGATATTGACGCCATAGTGATGTGTCGCGGCGCTCCCGGCGTCGAGGAGCGTCTTCATCGGGCCAAGTGATGACTCTTGTTTTACCGTCCAGTCTAACAGGGGCACAACAGCCATGCCATTCCGGCGGCAGGGTTTGACGGGCAGTTCCCATACCACAATACCAGAAGATGTCCGCCAGTCCCAGGGTACCATATGCCAAGTCGGGTATGGGAATAGACACTGTGGTGCCAGTGGTTCTATCTGACGAAAGCGTGGGGATATAAAGGTCATCCGTGGAGACAACAACATCACAGCGATAGGACAGGTTGCCCACAGGGTAGACCCCAAGATCGGAGCATAGGCAGAAAGGCATTCGAACGGGTAGCTCATCGCGCACCTTGACAAAAGCGGAGTCGTCCGTATGCATGGGCTGGTACAAACAGGATGAGCTAACATTGTGCATCCAGTCGGGGCCCAGTGTTGCGGACATTGAGCCCAGCAAGCAGATGGTGGGGCAGAGGAATTCCTCCGTATAGGGACTACTGAGGCATTCAGTCGTATTGCCCAGGGGGAACATGAGATGAGGGGCAGAGCTCCTATCGTGACAGACCAGGCAGGATTTGTCTGTAACAGAGCGGGCGGTGTGGAACATCCAAGAGAGGTAAAGGTTGGTGTGATCGAAGTCCAGAGTCTGATTGTCAGTGAGCAATGAATAGTGCTGTAGCTTCATGAAAGCAGCCGCGTGGGCGGAGAGCAAGGAGTGGGGTTTCTGAGGACGATGGGTTGAGAGGGTCGCTTGTGATTTCAAATTGACACATCCCTCAGCCGAGCATTGAAAGGAGAGTTTGTAAGAGGGTACCGGGAGTGGATGTGGGAGCGCGGTAGATACATTGAAACGACACCAAGAGTCAGCTGCGCGACCAACCAACCGGAAGCGTCCAACGGTTAAATTCATGGAGGCTTGCGCAACAGAAAAGGAAGCTAGGTGGGGGCTGTTTCGTAATAATGCTTCCGAATATGCCAGGGTGACAAGGGCTAGCGCACAGAACATTCGACGGCTAGGCAGCGAGATAAGATCATTTTGATATGTCCACGGGATAGGCAACGCTGTAGCAGGCACGGAGGTAGGGTAGGAGAGAAAATATTCATCAACCAAACGATTTGTCTCCAGAACAATGTCTGGGTCGGTGCCATTTCGGGTCATGTGGGTCTTGAGCACGTGGACCATGAGGTTCATAGTTCTACGGGAAATGTCGTCAAAGGGGCGATAAGGGCTGAGTACCTGGTCCTTCACCCGATCCCCCATCAGTTTTGCAACATCAATGTCTCTCCTTGGGCGACTGGGGAGTTTACTGTATATGATATGAACAGGAGAGGTTCCGTTATGTGAGCTCGTGTTATGTGCTTTGTCAGGGAGGGGTGCATTGAAAAGTAGAAAAAACAGAGTTATTCCCGCCACCAGCACTACTGCCCAGACAAGGACGATAAGTCTGTTCGTTCTGTCGAGACCAGATTGTGACATGTTTTTATTGGTTGGCAGGCTCGTTGGAGCCCAGATATGGTAGGGGGCTGGCTTGTCCCAAAATCCCCCACTGGTCAAGGTCTATAGTATCAAACTGTGGCGTGTTAAGCTGGGCTGGGTCCCCCAGTTGTTGCACAAAATCCGTCAGTACGTCCGGCCCCAATGGCGTGACAGGACTCAAGGCCTCTGCCTGAGTCTCCTGTGTCTGCTCACTGAGAGCAATCCCAGTGTCCAGAAGCGCGGTGTCAAGTGAACTTGTCCCAGGCGATCCGTCGTCATCGGTTGAAGGCAGTTGTGGTGTCTGATGTCGGGCGCGGCGCTTAGCTTGTGCTCTAGTGCCCTGGGCTGGGCTCCGGTCCTCCTCGGTGCCGCTGTCTGTGTCTGAAGAACTGGATGCCGGTACCTGAGTCTTGCCGGATGTCGACGGTTGGTCGCTCGTGGTTGACGGTTCTTCTTCAGCAGGTCCGCCTAACAGTGGTCCCTTACCCCGTCCTCGACTGCAGTGATTGAGGTGATACCAGTTGGGCCGACCCTCCACCCTGACCGCTGTTGGGGTAGCCGCAACCACCTTAAATGGCCCTTCTCTGCGGCCCTGTAATGCGTGTTTTCTTTTAAATACCCGAATCCAGACGTAATCCCCCGGCTCGACCTGTCTGACTGGCGGAACGTCTTCACCATGGACCGCGTCACGAACCTGTGAATACAAGTGTCTGTGGATGCGAGTAAGGGCACGAACGTAATTCTGCATTTCGTTTTCGAGTTGCTCAAGCGGGGGCCCTGAGTACGGGGCCCTGGTAAACGCCAAAGGCATTGGGCGACCAGTGAGCATTTCATGTGGAGTCAGATGCGTGATGCGACTGGTTTGAGAACGCATTTTGAGCAATGCCAATGGGAGGGCTTGAACCCAGGTCAGACGAGAACTCGCACAAATCTTTGCCAATTTGCTTTTTAGAATTCCGTTTGCACGCTCCACCATACCTTGGGACTGAGGATGGTACACACAGCCTAATTTGTGTTCTATCCCCAGTGCCTTGGTGATCAACTCTATCGTTTGGTTAACGAAATGAGCCCCATTATCGGAGCTGAGAAAGTCGGGGATCCCGAAACGGGGTATGACCTCGCGACACAAGAACTTTGCAGCGGACCTGGCGTCTTCCTTAGAGGTGGCGACGGCCTCTACCCATCTGCTAAAACGATCTTCTACCACAAATATATATCGTTTTCCCTCTGTTCTGTTTTCTGCCCCCATATCGGCGTAATCCATCATTAAGTGCCGAAACGGCCCCATGGGTGGGGGGATGTGTCCGAGGGGAGCAGTGATGTTTTTTCGAACATTGTTCTGGATACAGACCGTACAGTTATTCAGGAAATTGTCCACTGCACTAGCTAGGTAAGGTGACCACCAGTCTTGTCTGATCTTACGGATGGTCTCGCCCCGATTTGTGTGGTCAAGACCATGGGCTTCCCGTATTAACATTGGGAGCAAACTTGAGGGCGCAACAGATAATCCGTCTATACTACGCCATAATCCTGTGCCCGCTTCCTTCTTAGCCCCCCTCTTTATCCATGTGTAAATTTCTGCTTCCCCTGCCCCATTCTGTACTTCTACAATATGAGTCACATTATCTTCCATTGGATGCCGGACTGGCTGGTCTTCTGGCTGGATGAGGGCCATCATTTGGGCCGGTCCTACAGCCGCTTTTTTCGCAGCCTCATCTGCTGTAGCATTTCCTTTGGTGATGAAAGAACCATCGGTTTTGTGTGCTTTACATTTAATAATAGCTAGTGCCGATGGTAAAGTCATGGCATGTAGCAAGTCAGTAATTGCTTCTCCATGTGTTACTGCTGAACCATCGGCGCGCTGGAAACCTCTCTGGGCCCAAATTGGGCCAAACACATGACATACTCCGTGGGCATAGGCAGAGTCAGTATATACATTGCATTTTTTCCCACTTCCCAATTTGCATGCCGCCGTCAAGGCCTTCAATTCTGCCAGCTGGGCCGAACAAGGTTGCGGAAGGGGAACACTCAGAATTTCCTGAAACGTCGGTGGGTTTAATGTGGCCTCTACTACTGCATAACCTGCCCGGTTTCCCTCTGTTGATCGGTAACATGAACCATCAACGAAAAACGTGCGCTGGGCGTCGGCCAACGCACTGTTCTCTAAGTCTGGGCGTGCTTTAAGAAACTTCCCAGATTCATTAACACACTCATGAGGCTCTCCATCTAGAGGGGTCACTATTTTATCTGCTGGGTTAACTGTGTTGCACCGTTCAATAGTCAGTTCCGGGGCCGAAAGTATCGAGTCGTACCCTGTCCGTCTTGAGTTGGTAATGACAAAGTTTTGACTGGTCAATAGTGCGTGCAAGGCATGTGTCGTATACAACGTTACGGATGGCCCATAGTGATCGAAGAGGCGTTTGAACGCGAATGCTGCGGCTGCTAATGAACGATAGCACGGAGCACGTCTTTTCTACATTGTCTAACGCCGTGCTATAGTAGGCGATTGCCTGTTTACCTACTCCTTGCTGCTGTTGGGTCAGAACGGGCCGCGTACCCCTCCGTTCTGATACATACAAGTGAAACGGTTTGCGATAATCTGGGTTAGCGAGAGCCGGTGCTTCTGCTAGGGCTGTCTTAATGTCTGTGAACGCTACCTCCCCTTCTGGTGTCCACTGTAAGTTCGCATTTGGTTGAGTATGGTCAGCAGCTTTTATCATATCTCTCAACGGCTGTACTCTGAGTGCATACTCGCACACCCACGGACGGCTAAACCCCGCCATTCCCAGAAATGCCAACATTTGCCGCACGGTTTTTGGCCGAGGGGCCTTATTGATAGCTTCAATATGCTTTGGTGCTATTGTTCGTCGCCCTTCCTCTAGCACTCGTCCCAAGTATTCTACCTTAGTTTTACAAAACTGTAATTTCTCTTTGCTTACTTTGTGTCCATTCTCAGCTAACATTTTCAAGACTTGTAATGAATCCTGTAGACATTCCTCTTCTGATGTGCTATCAGGTCGGTAGATCGTCCACGTACTGCAACACTGTGCTTTTGCAATCCAGAGTAGATAGGTCTTGGGCCAGCACTTGATTGAATATTGAGGGGCTTTCGCAATATCCCTGAGGGAGCCTTGTATAGGTGTACTGTTTCCCTTCGTATGTAAAGGCAAAGAGATACTGTGAGTCCGGATGTAAGGGTATGCTGAAAAATGCTGAGCACAAGTCAATGACTGTGTACCACTTGGTTCCTTCCGGAACATTCGAAAGCAACGTATGTGGATCCGGCACCACTGGTGTATCTGCTACTACTACTTGGTTGACTGCCCTCAAATCATGGACCAAGCGCCATTTGTCTGTTCCCGGCTTTTTTACTGGGAAGATCGGCGTATTGCATGGGCTTCTTGTATGGATTAGCACCCCAGCGTCCAGTAATCCCTGTATGGTGGGTTTTATGCCCTCTCTGGCCTGAGCTGAGAGTGGGTATTGTTTTTGGCACGGCAGTCGCACATTATCCTTGATCTTTATTTTGGCCTGTCCTGCCGACTTTACCATTCCTACATCGGTGGCGTGTTGGGTCCATAATTGTGGGGGGATTTCTTTTAGCAGTACTTCCTCTGAAGTCGGCTCTTCCAATGTCATTTGCTTCCGTATTTGGTTTTTTCCCAGGTGTAGCTCAATGCTTCCAGCCACCATCTCGTCCACAGCTGCTACAGAAATCCTTGTATACTTTCCGTCCGGAGAGTGATGCAAGTAGCGGTTCTGAGTGGGTATCCACTCTCTTATCTCTTGTGCTTGCTTTATCATGAACCCCAAGTCTTTGGCCTCGTACCCCCCAGCAACCATTAGTGTGATGTGAGGGGCTGCCCCGTCTCCTTGATACCAATTCATTGCCTCTTCCGGGAGTTTTACTGCTGCCGCCACTCCCTGGGGTCCACTGAATACGTCTAGGGTTTTTATGCTTACCCTTTTTCCTTGTTCCATCTCCTCCCATAATTGCTCGTATTCTTGATCGTATCCTCCTTTATCGTACTTGAGGGTGCAATGGATTGGTTCTTCAGCTTCTTTGCATTCTGGTCGTGTGTACGTTAGCCAGGGCTTCCATTCTTGGTATTTTTGCCAAAGCTCCGAATGAGACGGGTCTGGCATTTCCAGCCAGTACACCTTGTCTATTTCTTTAACCTCCATCATTGATGTGTGTGTCATAAAACATTGAGTAGCCTTGACTCTGGGGAAAGTGACCCATATTCCGGTTGCTTCGCAGCGTATCTGTGCCCCTAGTTTACACAGGGTGTCGCGCCCCAGCAGATTTACTGGTGCCTCTGGGGCATATAAAAGCGGGGCTTGTATCGTCACTCCGTCTAGCGTTAGTTCCTGAGGTTCGGTGAAACGCAAGGTCTGTATTTTTCCTGAGAAGCCCATTGTCTGTATTGCCTTGCGTGAAAGGGGGAGCTGAGAACCTTCTTCGCCAATGCTTGAGTATGTGGCACCAGTGTCTATCATAAAGGGTGTGCTAAACGTGTTGCTTATGGTTACTGTTACTGTGGGTTCTTGTTCGGGGTGCAGTGTGGTTGTAAACTGCATCAGCTCCCCCTTTTGCTTCTCTAGGCTCCTTCAACTTTGGTTGGGTCCTTGCTCGCCATACATATGGCCTCCTGGGGGCATCGGGGCTTGTTGGTGCCACTGTTGTTGTTGCACCTCAGTTCCCATCTGTGTTGGCGGCGGTCCCCTGGGACCCAGTGTTTGTCCACGTCTCTCTGCTCTATCTACTCGTTCCCCCCATGTTGGCTTCTGGAGGTATGGGCAGCTCATTCTTCGATGGCTTGGATCTCCGCATTCCCAGCACCCCTCCGTTTGTACGCCTCCTCTAGGTGCGAAGCGGTTTCTACCATAGCCTCTTCCTCGTCCCCATCCTTGTTGCATAGGGGGCATATATTGTCTCTGCGGATAAGACTGGTAAGCTTGCCCTTGAGGGCTGGGCAGTATCACTGCAACTTCCCTTTGTCCTGTCAGTGGCTGGGGGTAGCCTGGGGTGTCCATCATTCGTTCACCTGCTTGGATTCCTTGTAGGGTCGCCGGTTGTTGGGGTACCATCAGGGCTGCTTGTTTGGTGCTTTCCCTCCTTTTCTCTTTTTCTTCTTGTTTGGTCCTGGTTATCTCTCCAAGCTGGGCTTTATAAAGTTTCGGTTGCTTCTTTAGCTTCCTTCTTTGTTTTCCTATATTGTTCAACGTGATGGGTTACATGTGCAACAAAAGTGTTCCATTCCATTGTACTTAACCCCACTACTTCGTCCAACCTTCTTCTCACCTCTTCCGGGAGAGCCTTTTTCAGCAGCATTTTGAACAACCCTACACTTGCCACTGAAGCATCCCATTTGGCCCCTGTTTCATCTCTCCATTTATTCTGGAAGTCTTGTATGAATGCTGCCACATTTTCGTCGTCCTGTAACCTGATCACTTCAAGCTTTCCAGGGTCCATTTTAGCTGGATATACAGTTCGAAGGGCATCCCAAATCTTTGTCCTGTACCCACCAAAGGGGATTGGATCCACCACTGGGTCATCCATTGCTTCTTCTATTTCTGCTGTCTTCAGTATTTCTTCCGTGCGTCCCTTTCCCGCCACCTGACATAATATTGCTTTTATATCTCCTAGGGCCAGGTGCTGCCCTGCCGTTTTTTCTTCAAACTGAGTAATCCACTTCTGCCCCCCTTCGCATATACTGGGCAACTTCTGTATCAACCCTGTCAAATCCATAAAACTCCAGGGTGTATACTGTAAGGCTTTTCCTTTTACCATCAGCGGGTACTGGTGGCGTGTATGCGTCGTTCTCCTGCAGACCCTCTCCTTTGGGGCCAACATGCTTGATAGCGTTCTGGTTTTTTTATCCGATCCCTTAGTCTCATCATTTTGTCTATCCTTTCACTCTGTCCTGGGGTGCTTCCGCCGTCATTTCCTTCGATATCATTGCTCATCTCTTCGCCCTGAGTTTTATACAGTAAAACCAGATCATTGGTTGACCTGACCAGTTTCTCCATTTGTTGGGCTGTAGTTCTGTTCAAAGTTTCTTCCACCTCTTGTAGTTTTTTCAATTCTTCTACTTGCTGTTTCTTTAATTCATTAACCACATTTGCTATTTGTTCTGATTGTTCCTCAATATGTTTCACTTTTTCCCTTGTTTCTCGGTCTCGTTTAGCATGTTCTTCGAGTTGAGACACTCTTTCATCCATCTCGTTTTCTTCCAGCTTTGGATATGGGGTTATTGTGAACTCCCCTTCCAACTTTACTGTCTTTCCTTTTTCTTTCTTCTTGTCATCCTGTTGTCTGCTGTTACTTCGTCTGCTAGAACTGGTCCTTGATGTAGACCCTTCCTCTTCTTCTGAACTACTACTTTCTCTTCCTTCTTCTTCTGTATCTATATTCCCACGCTGCCATTCTTTTTCTCTTTTGTTCTGTCCAGTGGGCCTAGGAGTGCTGGTACGGTATTTCTTGTTGCCTTCTCCCCATTCCATTTCATTATTGTTCTGGAGAACTTGTGAAGTTTCTTCATCCCTCTCTTTTTCCTGTTTATGCAGACTCCGTGCTCCTTCTGGTTCTTCCTCTCTTTGCTGTTCTGAGGGTTCTTTGCTTCTCTCTGCCTGGGCTCCCACGTGTTGACTTCTGACGTATTGTCTCATCATTTCCTCATGTTCCCGATCTCTTCCTTCAGGCACTTCCACGCTTGATTCCCACACTCCCTTTTCTTCCATATTCCTTATCTCTTCCCTGTTTTCTCCATCGAACCTTCTTTCTGGTACAACTTTCTTTTGATATCCTTTAAACATGCCTTGTAACTCAACTTCAGTTGTCTCCCACTCCTCTTCCTTCTCTTCCTGTAACACGTATATCCCAGCCAGTGGGGCTTTTCTTCTTGGCTTCACTTGGGGTTGAAACCGAGGATTATAAGGGGGCGGGGGTTCGTGCTGCTTTTCTTCTTCACATGTTGGTGTTTTACTTCTACTTTCTCGTTCTTTCTCCATCCTCGCCTTTATTTTCCTCGTTATTTCCTCTTTCTCCTTTTCCTCCTTTTCTTTCTCGATTCTTTCTCTCTCTCTTCTGTCTCTCCCTTCCTTATGGAACCATTCCGCTATTTTTTCCTGCTTTGCGTATTTTTCCTTGGCCTTCTGTCCTTTTTTCTTTTCTCCCCATATTAGGACTCTATCCCTCATCTTTTGGCACCACTCTTCCTCAAACGTCCCTGTCTTTGGCCATCTCCATGCCCCACTGGTTTTCTCACTCCATCTTTTACAATAATGCCTTATATCTTTTTCATCTTTTTTATGTTTCTCAACTATGATCTCTAGTGCTGTTCTTCCCTCTTTTCCTGCTGCTGCCATTATTCAACCAAACGCTTTTCCTACCTTGTCTTGGTTGTTACGTTTGCCTCCTCTGTCTTTGTATTTTTCGTAGTCCGTGTTCCCCTCCGTTCCTCTTCGGCCCAGTTCTCTATTGGCTCATACCACAATACACATATACACAGTTTAACATTTCACATTATGACAGTTAGATATATCAGTAAAAGAAAAAGTTCCTTTTGTTTACCAGGGGTTTTTTCTATATCAGTGTCTTCAATAATTTTCTACATACATTTTTAATTGTACATGTGCATCTGGGTATGCCTCCCTTCTTTTCCTGCTATAACTCTTTCCCTTTTTCCGGCAATACCCAGCCCTGGGCCCAGGAGTTTTATATCATACCCCACCAAGCAGTCACCACCTCTTGTGGCCGGTATCTGGGGTTGTGAGGCCTCACACCTGCCCAAGCAGACCTGACTCTCTCAGCGGTATCGCAGGTTTCCTTTTATCCTTTCTTTCTTTTTCCTTATGTGTACATATTTCTCTTAAGTTTTTCCTTAAAACTTGTTTTCCCTTTTTGTCCTTAGTCTATCACAAAATCTTCTTTCATTCTTTTCTCACACACTCTTCTTCTGCCGTGTTGCCTGATTTCTTTTATTATTATACCGGGCCCTTTTGGAGACCAACTGAGTCCTTCACCCAACCCACGGGGCTCGAGACAAGTGACAGCAAAAAAACTAAGACAGAGCTTTGTTTAAACAGGCGCCTGCTGTGCCTTCCCCTAGACGGCCTCTTGCCGTCCCTTGATCTCGAGTCCCACAGTCCGGGCTTTGGACGCTCGGGTCTTTGCCCAGTCCCTTCGTGGTCGCCAAAATGTAGGTCAAATTTTACCTACTTTCTTTTCACCAATATGACAATTAAGAAAAATATTGAGTGTACTTACAATAGCTTCTCAGCAGAAACACTCAAAGTCTAAATCACCACACGGAACCAGTGAGTGAGAAAAGATGAAGGTCCAGCTTTATTGATTCCAGTTACCTGAGATCCAAACAGTTTGGGACGTCTCAAAAAGTGATCTGCTCTGCCTGGGACGGGGCTCCCTTTTTATACAATTCTTCTACGAGCCACCGCCTCTTCTTCTTATCTCACATACCATTATCCCAGAAGTTCCTCTTTTCCCAGGCCCCCTTATGTTTGTGTTCCTGCTTTACTTAGCAACCAATATATCACTTATTGTACACATTTCAACAACCAATATGTTTCAACATTTACTGTTTACAGTTTCCCATATGTGCATTTTTCCCTTCCTTTCTCATACCATTATGTTTTCGTTTTGCTCATTTTCCCACACCCTTATGATCCTTCTGGGTCTGAGTGGTTTTTTAAAAACCCGTGGTACTTCCCAATCGTGTCTCATTCGGTTCTTTCCTCTGAGCGGAGTGGAGTGTTTGTTATTCTTGGTTCTTTCCATTAAGGAGATTTTACTTATGGGTAAGTGTTGATTTTACTTTTCTCACGATCTTTATCTCTATGATTATAGCTTTCCCTTCAGGGTGATTTATGGTCTTTCCCTTTGTGGTTTATGTTACCCTATTGTGTGTTTATACAGCGCATCGTGCTAAGCTGGGATTTCTGTCCGCTGCTATGGAGGGGTTAGAGGGCCTAGATTTAGAATCTCGGTATCAGCTGTCACATCTATTTGCTGACTTGGCTCTCCTTGTGGATGTTCTCCGCGTCCCTTCTTTTACCTCCACTTTTCCACCCCCTCTTCGTTATCGCCTCAGCCCTGCTGTTACTCTGGTGGATTCTTCTACTCAGACAGACCCTCTGTCGTTCACTCCTTCTACTCATACTACTGACGATTATCTGGCGGACGATGACATGGAACCGTTCCGATGTGACTCTGGCCCGCACACTCCTTACAATCCCACCAGCCCTGAATACTCTGATGATTCGTCTGGCCCTGGGCATACCCCCTACCGCTACTCCTTCTCTCCTCCTTACACTGCTCCCTCTCCCTCCTATTCTCCTACCAGCCCCCCTTCACCTTAATAAATTGTTGTTTCTCCAATTTCGGCTGTTCTGTGTGTTTTGTTACGAATTATCCTATTTCTGTTTTACTGGTATTATGTTTTTTCTTTATTTCAATCCAACATTACTTTCACTGGGGAGAAAAAGGCTCATGCAGCCTTAGTAATCACTTCAAGCACCTCTTTATATTCTGCTCTCAGTTTTTAGCACATCCTTCTGGCTCCTCGGAGTCAGAGAGGAATTTTTACTTTAATTTTTGTGTGTTTTTTTCTCTTTTTTCCCTTTTGGCTTTCCATAGTGGAAGGAGGAGTCACGAAGCTAGCTCCAAAATTCGGCGGGGGGCCGGACCCGGAAGACAGAGCAAGAGATATAGCAGCACTCGTCTCTGTCTCTTCTTCCAGATCCATAAGATCCCCTGGCCCAGATCTGCCAGGCTCTGAAACCCAACTCGCTTCGGCTTTCGAGAAGAGCACGAGTTAATGTAAGCAATACCATGCACAGCCGCTCGAGGTTGCCATCGGATGTTACACCCCTAGACACTTCACCTAGAAAATGTGCACTATTCCCGTACTGAAACGGAGCAAGCAGTAACACACTTCCTGAATTCTCTCACTCATATTTTTCTCTCTCACTCAATTGCTTTTTTTTTCTTCTCTTTTTTTAAAGGGATAGAAAAGTTCTGAGATTTTGAGAAAAGACATAGAGGAGATGAAGCGTGTTTTTTTTTTTCTTCACACAAACAACTGACATGCAATCTTTCGTTGAACATAATAAGGCTGATGGTGCGGTTCACAGGTGCCATATTTATATCACGCGACATGCTTAATTGCCTTAATTAATGATTTAACACAAGCCTCAGATGCCGGTTGCTTGAAAGGCGCTCCCATAGTGTTA
Organism: Ameiurus melas; assembly: GCA_012411365.1. NCBI lineage: Eukaryota > Metazoa > Chordata > Actinopteri > Siluriformes > Ictaluridae > Ameiurus > Ameiurus melas. The sequence continues at coordinate 37,010,964 of CM022752.1, forward strand.
TGCTAAATGCAACGCCGAAGTTCCATTTGAAAAGGAACAGAAATTATTAAATATTTCTTGTTCTAGAATTATACTTTATTCAAAAAATAAACTATTTAACTTTTCCCACAAATGACTTCAAGTACATATTTCTTGATGAATTCTGATTGTAAATTCCAACTTGTGCTCTTAGTGGTTATGTTTGTAAGATGTGATAAACATGTAGGAGTATTTGTAGTAGATATGAGCATGCAAGAAATCAGTCATCAGATAAGAATTGTACACCTTTGCCCTATTAGATTGTTAAAATATTTTTATAAGAATAATTGATTTTGACAATATTAATCGATCGTCTTCTTTTAGATTTTCAGATGTTGTCTATTGATGCTGGCTTGTCAAATGCCTCGTCACATTCTCTTCTTTTTAAAACAACTTGATAGCACACAGCTGTTCTCATTATCTTGCAGATGTGTAACAAGTCATCTAAAATATACAGATGTAGCTGTCTTGATGAAGATACTTCATCAAGATCATATTGTTTGTGTTCTGCTCTTTCTGCATCTGGCCTAGTTGGTGTCACCCAAAGAAACATCTTAGTTTTAGCACTGTGACACATCTGAACATAATCATTGCCTACTCGCATCTCTCCAATAATACATGAATTGTAATTGCACTAAATTTCATTAACCGAGTTGTACACTATGCTTTCCCCACTCTTGCAGCAAATCAATTCCAATACTGCACTGAAAGCTCTGATCACTCTCAGGCTTTAGGCTAACATAAGCACTTTATATTAGTTTTAAACATTGCTCTATCTACTGTATAGGCTTAACACTGCTACTGGAGACATTTGGGTTCATAAAAGAAACAATGTCTCAATCTGATGTGGCTTGAGCATGACATGGTCATAATTTCCACGGACCAGAACGCTCAATGGGTGCTATATGTCTTCAGTAAACGTTCTACAAATGTTAGCATAAACAAATATTCTTACATTGTTAGTGGAACATTTCAAAAACATTACTAGGTAAAAAATGTCATTACAAAAAACACATAAAATTAATTCCTCATGTAGCGCATAGTAATACAAATGACAAATAAATAAATAATAAACAAAAACAAATGTACAGTTATTTATGACATTATATAATTATACAATAATTGTACAATATATAAAGAAGTAAATAAGGCTATAGGAAAATACAATTAAGGGCTTTAAAAAATTATATAAAAAATGAAATCAGTAAAATAACAGTTGAAATAACAGTGAAGGAGAAAATATGGAATGCAAATCTCAAGCCAATGCAGCTGCTCCGACTTACGCCACTGGCCGGAGTGGTGGACGTAAGTACACAGGGCCCTTACTGGACACAGTTGATGCATCCTATCTTGTACCAGTGTGAGGACCGGAGGAGGGCAGAAGGCCTGCAACACGACAGGGTGGGCAGCTGATGTAGGCACTTTAGGAATATAATCCGGCCTAGGATACAGGAAGGCCTTGGCTAGACCAGGGGTGAAGTCAAGGCAGGATGGGGCAACAGAGAGAGCTTGTAGATCTGCCACTTATTTGAGAGAAGTCAGGGCCAGTAGAAGAGCTACCTTTAGAATCAGAAGCTTCTCAGAGGCTGACTCTAAGGGCTCAGATGGGGCCCCTGACAGACCTTCCAAGACCACAGAAAGGTCCCAGGAAGGTACTCGTGGCCTGCAGATGGGCCTCAGCCGTCTGACACTATGCATGAACCTCGAAGTTAGAGGATGCTGCCCCACAGAGGCTCCATCAACAGGGGCATGGCTGGCCGAAACGGCGGCCAGGTAAACCCTGATTGTAGAAGGAGCCAACCCTGCTGAGAAACGTTCTTGTATGAACTCCAGGACTGTAGCTATTGAACAATTCACTGGATCTAACTGACGTTCCACACACCAAAAGCCGCCACTTGAGTGCATACAATTTCCATGTGGATGGTGCTTTAGTGTTTAACATGGTCTCTACAACCTCAGTTGTGAGACCAGAATCTATGAGCTTTTGCCCCTCAGGGGCCAGACCCACAGTTTCCATAGTTCTGGATGAGGGTGATAGATCAGCTTGAGACAGTAGGTCCCTGCGGACGGGAATCTCCCAAGGAGTGCCGTCAAGCAGGGACATTATCTCCAAGAACCATATTCGAGCTGGCCAATAAGGTGCTACTAGCAGCAGACGTAGACGGTCTTGGCAAACTCTCACTAGAACTTGTGTGAGCAGAGCAGTCGGGGGAAAGCATATAGACGTGACCTCGGCCACATGTGCACTATGGCGTCCAGCCCCAATGGAGCAGGAGGAGTAAGGGCAAACCACAGCAAGCAGTGTGTGATCTCCTTGGAGGCAAACACATCCACTTCCGCTTGTCCGAACCTTCGCCACGTGGACTCCACGTGGCCGCCGTTCAAAGAGGAGCTTGAAGGGTGTGAAAAGGATGTATGGCAGGAGAAGGTCCTAGTTCCTCACTTCCTCGTCTATCACCCAGCACAACATCTGCTTTATGGTCCGGTTGAACCATTCAACCAGCCCATCCATTTGTGGGTAGTAGACAGATGCCTTTAGGTGTTTCACCTGCAACAGCCAACACAGATCAGACATATGGGGTGGTTGTGGCGCAGTTGGTAGAGCAGGTTGTCCACTAATTGTAGGGTTGGCGGATCGATTCCCGGCCTGGGTGATTCCACATGCCGGAGTGTCCTTGGGCAAGACATGGAACCCCAAGTTGCTCCCGATGGCAAGCTAGCACCTTGCATGGCAGCTCTGCTACCATTGGTGAGTGTGTGTGTGAATGGGTGAATGAAACACAGTGTAAAGTGCTTTGGATAAAAGCTCTATATAAGTGCACATTTACCATTTACATAAGCTTTGACACAAACTCGGTACCTTGGTCAGTTAGGATGTCTTTTGGGATTCCCACACGGCTGAACAGAAGCACCAGTTCTTTGGAGATGTTCCGGGAGGTGACTTTACGCAGTGGTACCAACTCGGGGTATCTGGTGGCATAGTCCACAATTACTAATGTGTACTTTTGCCCTTGAGCGGATCTTGGGAGCGGCCCGACAGGGTCCATGCCAATCCTCTCAAATGGGATGCCTATGATGGGATGGGATGAGTGGTGCTGGAGTAGGCTTCCTTGGGGCCGTCTATTGGCACTGGTGGCATTGTTGGCAGAAGCACCGGACCTCTGCGTCCCCAGGTGGCCCCAAGCGGATGGGCATGGGCCAGGTGCATCAGGGCCTACGTTCTGGCTTTGGACACGACCAAGAGGTCACGGTCTCCCCTCTGCAGTTGGTCCGGTGGTACAGTAAGCCTCCTTTGACAAGAAAGTAAGAGGAAGGGAGTCTCTGGTTCGGGCTCTGGTCGACCCCTTTGATCTGGCACACCTGGGCCCAGCAATGCTTCAGGCAGCTGTCCTCTTTCTGCTCTCAGCCAAAGTTCCACTGCCAGTTTACCTGCTGGAACACATCGACAAGAGAGGGTTAAGAATGTGTTTGCAGCTTACCTTCTGTCCCGGCGTCCACTTCACCTCGGGCCAGGTAGGCCTGTAGCACTTGTCCTTCCTTTTCTTGGTTTTGGCCGATCCAGCATGGGGAGGACACGTCCTGCTGGCCAGATTTTCTGGGTCTTCTTCGGTGTCCCATGGTCTGGCTTGGTCGGGCGGGGCTCGTCATTGGGCGTCCCGTAGTCCTGGCAGCCTTGCTGGTGCTGTCCCTCTTTGCCAAGTGCCAGGGTGGTCAGGGTGTGTTCCAGGGCGGTCCATAGTTCCCCGGATGTCCCCGGGGCTCGCATCCCCACAGTCTGGCATTTTGTGGGTGGCAAGGTCCTCAGGAACCGATCGATTAGTTGTTGCAACTCTAGTAATAACGTTTTGAAGAGCATTTTTATAACCTTAGAAAAACATTAAGAGAATGTTTATATAACGAGGCAATAGAATGTTTTAAGAATATTTTGAATATTGAATGTCCTTGTAACCAAGCAAGATTGTTAATACAACGTCTTAAAACACTGTACATTTTAACATTCTTAGTACATTCAGAAATAACATTTTCATAATTTAATGGGAACGTTAGGGAAACGTTCTTGTAACATATAATTGTTAGCTGGGTGGGATGCACAAAGAACAAAGCCTTTAACATGGTCAATATCACACATTTGCTTACATTTAAATAGGGACTTAGAAATAGTGCAGGATCCTGAATAGTAAATAATCAAGGTATTGAACCTTTAATTTCATTGTTTTAAATAATTTGAAATTGTAAAACCTTCCATTTAGATTTAAAACAGATTATGTATGTCGTCTCAGACTTTTGGACCCCACTGTATGTACCTGTGGTTCCACAACTAAGTGGAGGACCTACAGGGTGGATTTCTTCAGAACTAGTGAAGTTTTCCTGTTTGCTAATTTCCTTGCTGAGTACTAATTGCAAAGTCATCACCTTGTCACAGTGACTGTGACCTCATATGTGTAGTTGCTTAATGGTGCAAAGTCACATTGTTCCTCTGGCCATTTCCATAAACCCAAGTGACCCAGGTTGTCTTGGAGGTCCTCTACGCAGTCGTAGACTCAGTCGTAGACAGTCACAGTTACATACACAACCATGCATGTATTGTTCTACATCGTTGCTTTCTGATGTGCCAGTGTGGATTCTCTGGAGGAGTGTATCAGAGTCATCACAAGGGTTTGTACCATGTCCTGGTGGTGCAAAAACCATAATTTGAGAGTGAGAATGGTGTTTACATTTACATTTACATGTATTTAATTAGCAGACGCTTTTATCCAAAGCAACTTACAAACAAGGAAATACAAGCAAAATACAAGTATAAGTGTTATAAGTATAAGTATAAGGGAAATATAAGTGTTACATTCCCCTTGGAGTGTCTAGGGGTAAAGGGGCATAAAATGAGATAAATGACTGACAGTGGAAGGGAAGGACACAGTCAACAGGAGTATTGTTAAATTAACGCTTTACTTTTTCTTTCCACCTATGGATATTAATATAAGTTAATGATGGTACAAGGTAATGAATGGATCAGTACATCAATACAAAAACAACAACAAACTACAGTACTAGTACAAACTAAATGGCAATGGTAACATGGTAAAATCATCCAGTACAAAGGAAGTATGGAACATAAGGTTGCAAAGAATATTATAATACTGTTAATTATTATTAACCTTATTAAAGTTGTTAATATTATAAATGGGTAACAATTGTTAATCTGGACAACAGCACATGAAGTGAGTGGAAGAGTAAAGTCTAAATAGGATTATGCAAGTTAATAGTACTTGTATTTAGGATATAGATAACATGATATGTTGTTAGCCTGAACCATGCTGCAAAGGTGGACTACAGATGTGCCAAGCAAGTGAAAAGAAAATAATACCTACCTTGCCTGACCAGGCCTAACTTAACCAATATTGCAGTGGGTGGCACTCGCCCCTGACCTGGTGTGTCTATACGGAGTCATTCTACTAAAGAGAAATGTAAAGGCACGCCCTAATTACCTGCCCACTCAGGGTGAGAGCAAGAGAGCTGGTGAGAAAGAGAACAAAAGATGCTAGTAGCAAACTAAGGCTAAAACACACTACTTTAGCTTGACACATAATAAATAGAATCACTCACAGTCGTAATGCTGTATTGTACTGAGGTTGAGGATCACTTGCACTCAGCACAGAGCACATTGGTTGTTATGAAGCAACATTCAGTAGAATCTAACAATTGGTACATGGTGAACTCCATGTCACTGCTTAACAAATGTCCACAAGTGGCACCCCTCTTAGTGCCTGTCAGAAGACAGCTATAGTGTCTGTTGAATGGCTTTTAATGGAAGACCTGAATTCAGGCATGACTGTGCAATCACTTTCTTTACCAAGTGGTCTAACCCAAGTCTCATTGGACACAGGGCTAGCCTGGATACATTCTTATCCACACGAGCAGAAGTTGATTAATTTATTGATAACTAAATCAAAGGTAACATGCATTAGTATGGAAGTATAATAGTGCCATATTTATTCATGGAAAAATGGCATGTTGAATTACATAAATTGAATAAAAACATATCACAATAACAAAACTTGATTTTTTTCTGCCCAGCAATTTGACACAAATTGAAGAAAAACACACAACAATATCAATGCTTGAATTATTTTCCTCTGAGTAATTATTTTGTTTTTGAATAAAAAAAAAATGCCACCATTCACAATTCAATGCACACATATTCACCTTCCTAAAATACAGTTAGTAGGTGTTAGGTATGAGGCACACCATTTAGATTTTTGATCAATTGAAAGGCAGAAAAAATCAGATATTGTTATTTTGCCTTCAGGACATCTGGCACTATTATACTTCCTTAAATTAATCTTCAAATATTTAGACATTAAACACTCAAATGTCTATACCTTTCCTTAGATGCAATAAAAAATGCGCAAAACCGCAAAGAAATGGCATTAACTTCTTTACAAGGTGCCTACATTCAAAAATTGTTTATCAAGTTCATAAACTTTGCACTGGGTCCAATACAGATTAACTCAGCATTTGTTAACACAGTGAGGTTGGTTAAGGATTCTTGGCAATTTTAATGCCATATCTGTGTACATTTTGAAAATTAAAACAACCATCGACCTGGAATTTTACTTGACTGTAGTGCTAGCCAATTATCTGATCTAATATTACATGAATGCAAGGCCATTTTTAACTAGTTAGATATAATATTAATAGTAATGTAGCAGCGCAGATTAAGTTAACCTGATATTAACCAAAAATATAATTATGTAAAACATAGAATGTAATTGTTCTAATGTTATTATAAAAAATTCTCTGTTATCTTACTTGTTAACAGAAATCACATTTTCTCCTTAATAATATTAGCCATTATTAGGCTTCCTGTCAGGGTTTCAACTACAGATGTGCTTGAAAAATTGTGAACCCTTTAGAATTTATATACAGTATCTCACAAAAGTGACCACACCCCTCACATTTTTGTAAATATTTGATTATATATTTAATGTGACAACACTGAAGAAATTACACTTTGCCACCATGTAAAGTAGTGAGTGTACAGCTTGTGTAACATTGTAAATTTGCTGTCCCCTCATAATAACTCAACACAGCCATTAATGTCTAAACCGCTAGCAACAAAAGTGAGTACACCCCTAAGTGCAAATGTCCAAATTGGACCCAACGTGTCAATATTTTGGCCACCATTATTTTCCAGCACTGCCTTAACCCTCTTGGGCATGGAGTTCACCAGAGTTTCACAGGTTGTCACTGGAGTCCACTCCTCCATGACGACATCACGGAGCTGGTGGATGTTAATCTCTGGATATGACACTGAGCACATGCACTCAGCTTCTTTGGTTGACCATGGTGAGGGCTGTTCTGAGTGGAACTTGTCCTGTTAAACCGCTGTATGGTCTTGGCCACCATGCTGCAGCTCAGTGTCAGCGTCTTGGCAATCTTCTTATAGCGTAGGCCATCTTTATGTAGAGAAACATTTCTTTTTTTCAGATACTCAGAGAGTTCTTTCCCATGATGTGTCATGTTGAACTTCCAGTGACCAGTATGAGGGTGTATGAGAGAGATGACACCAAATTTAACACACCTGCTCAATTAGCCATTTTCCCTCCCCGGTGTGACTTGTTAGTGTTACAAGGTACCAGGTGTGAATGGGTCACACCTGGTACCTTGTAACACTAATAAGTCACTTGACACCGGGGAGCGAAAATGGCTAATTGGGCCAAATTTGGACATTTTCACATAGGGGTGTACTCACTTTTCTTGCCAGTGGTTTAGACATTAATGGCTGTGTGTTGAGTTATTTTGAGGGGACAGCAAATTTACACTGTTACACAAGCTGTACACTCACTACTTTACACTGCCCTTCTGCAGGTTGCTAAAGATCACATGGAGAAGCCAGAAGGCTAATGGAAAAATGTTTTGTGGATAGAGGAGACCAAAATAGAGTTTGTGGTTTAAATGAGAAGTGTTATGTTTGGCGAAAGGAAAACACTGCATTCCAGCATAAGAATCTTATCCCGTCTGTGAAATATGATGGTAGTATAATGGTTTGGGTTTGTTTTTCTGCTTTTGGGCCAGTGTGATTGGCCTCATTGATGGAACAATATCTTCTGAATTATACCTGCAAACTCTAAAGGAAAATGTCAGGACATCTGTCCATGAAATGAATCTCAAGAGAAGGTGGGGCGTGCAGCAAGACAACGACCCAAAGCCCATAAGTCATTCTGCCAAAGAATGGTTTGGGAATGGAAAGTCAAAGTCCTGACCTTAATTCAATAGGAAGTTTGTGGAAGGACCTGAAGCAAGCAGTTAATTGAAGAAACCCAACATCATCCCAGAGCTGACATTGTTCTGTACTGAAGAATGGGCTCAAATTCCTCCAAGCTGATCAACATTCTCCCGGAAATGTTTAGATGCAGTTATTACTGCACAAGGGGGTCACACCAGATACTGAAAACAAATGTTCACATACTTTTGATACTCAAACTTACAGTACATAGTATTGGATAATTTTCCTCAATAAATAAACAACCATGTGTAATTTGTTTGTCTCAATTGTATAATTGGTTTCTCTTTATCTACTTTTAGGATTTGTGTAAAAAGCTGATGATGTTTTAGGTCATATTTATACGAAAATATAGGACATTCTAAAGGGTTCACAAACTTTTAAGCACCACTGTAATTCATAAATTAAGTTTGCTGTGAACAATTGTGAATTTTTTGCAGTTTAAACTAATTTATTTTACTTTTTTGTTTGTCGGTCTGTGGAAAATTCCCAGGCTCAGTGAAAAATTCCAGAAAACGATCTTGACTTTCCTTTCAGCAACCTAGCATTTTAAAGTGCTTTGGTACAGAAACAAACAAACAAACAAAAAAAACACAACAAATGTAGGCATAGTCATAACAAATACAATCAATTTCCTTTCCACATGAAAGGGGAAAAATTTAAATCAACTGTTCCCTTATCTTCAGAGACCTCAGGGAGCTTATTAGGAATGTCCTCAGATGACTTACTTTTGGGAACTTTCAGCACCTGCTTATTGCATAAATAATGAATCATAGTCACTGCACATTCAAGACATCATCATTATGAGATCCAGTTTTACAATTCTGTGCACACAACAAAAGACTTTGCATCTACAAAAAAAAAAAATCAGACTTTCATTAATGTTCAGTCAATTAACATGTTTTATAGGGAGGAACAGAAAATATTCAGCTTTTCTTCTCGCCATCTTTTGTGGATATTCAGCTCTTTGTTGTGTGAAATGACGATCTAAAATGTGTCATTATGAAATGTAGTAAACAACATTACACCTATATAACCACATGACAAGTGCAAGGAAAGGATGTCACCACCAAGGTTGCAATAAAACACTGAAATATGACTTCAAAGTGTTACAACTTGAAAGATATTAACAGAAATGCGCAGAAAAAAATTATATATAAGTAACTCAATAGTTTATACTGTGAACACTGGGCATGATAACTCATGACACATGAAGAAGCAGGTGCATGCTAAAAGTGCGCTGCTTCATGGGGGAATCATGACAGAACCCCCCTTCTTCAGTGATTTCACCATCGACATTCCGACACGGGTATAACCACGTGTCGTTCGTTGTGATTGACATCATGTCTCTGCCCCGTCTTGTCATGTGTTGTCAGGTCACGTGTGTTTGGGTATTGCCTGCAGCTGTTAGCAGTTCGGGGCTATTGATACCTGTATATATATACCGGGAGCCGCGCTACACACAGCACGGGTAATTCAAGGTCTATGTAGAAAGAGATAGAGAATATAGAGTCTTTATTCCATGCCATGTTCCTAGTCATAGTCACAGTTCATGCCATAGCTTCGTTTATAGAATTAGAAGAGTCCTCCCCTTTCATTGGCAGCCCCGGCCCCCCGGGCTGAATGTCCCCAGCAGAGCCAGGACGAAACCGCACGGTGTTCTTGGTGGAGCAGGGGACCATAGCGATGTCCTCGGCCGAACAGGAGAGCAGAGCGACGTCCTTGGCGGAGCATGGAAACAGAGTACTGTATTCTGTGGGGCAGGCGAACAGAATACTGTTCTCTATGGAGCAGTCAAATAATGCAGCGTACTCAGTGGTGCAGGAAGGCAGAGCGACGTCCTCAGCTGGACAGGACGGCAAAGCGGCGTCCTCAGCTGGACAGGACTGCTGAGCAGCGTCCTCAGCTGGACAGGATGGTGGATGGCAGCATATTCTTCTCAAGAAACTGACGATAAAGGGCTCCATTCATCGTTCCTTCAAATATATGAAGTCTGCCAGTACCATGCGATGAAAAACAGCCCCACACCATGATGCTTCCACCTCCAAACTTCACTGTTGGTATAGTGTTTTTAAGAGGGTGATGTACAGTGCCATTTATTTTATTTATTTTTCATAAACCTGTTTTGTTTGCAGTTGTTTCATATCCATGAGAGCATTTTTGCGTTTTTTTTTTTTTTAACAAAAAATCATTCACAGCATTTGCTTTTTTATATTTACCAAGGGTGGCAATATTAGTGGAGGGCACTGTATATAGTTTCAGTATATCCACATGACCATGAGTGCAATATTGCTTTTATAAAGTTCTATAAAATCTATGTTCTACATTTTTAAGTTTGATAAACAAGAAATGAATATGAAATAAATCACATTTGGATATTGTGTGGCCAAATGTTGTTTATTTTTGCTCTGTTAGCGGATTCACACTCACTTTATAGCCTGATGGCAAGCTGGCTATCTAGCTCACATTGATTTGTACATTCCCGTTAAAGGTTCTTCCAGTCAAATTGACTTCCTTTCTTCCTTTTCATCTTCATCTGATGACCTTTCATATTTTAAGCCATAGATGAGTGGCGTGATGCACACAACAATGTGTCCCAATGGGGTTATAAGAAATATACCCATTCTGGGAATACCGCATAACCAATCAAGCGGACCAACACTGTTGTATACTATAAAGATATATTACATTGACATAACCAGGTAAAAGACACACACTAAAAGAACACATGCACCCTTCAGATGACATGTAACAATTAGTTGTAGAAAAGTACAGTTCAATACTTATTTTCTCAGAGTGTAGTTACTATCTGATTTTGTCTTTCTTTTTTCCTGGATAATGATGATCAGTATGCCTGCATAATCTGTCTCTTCTTATAATCTGACCCAGGTTATGGTAAGAACCACATATCCCAGAAAAGTATTGTAAAGACGACCATATTTCTCATGTGGTTGAGAGAATTCTGACCATTTTTTAACCAGTGTCTGTGGTTGGAATTATCTGAGGGAAAAAATATGGACCAAATTTACATGAATAAAGCGAATTAAAGGGAAAAAAAATCAGGCTTCCATGTTTTTGGTAAACACATAACTTGCATGACAAAGGGTGTAGGTATGATAGTAAATGATCTAATAATTGTGTTATTGGCACCAGTTTTGTGTTGTCACTATCGTACTATATATGTGTGCTTGTTAAATTAGTGCTATTGATGATGTTTGGAAACATAATCATGACCAGAAATTTATTTATTTTTCTTCTGTAAATCATACAACATATGTGTTGCTAAACTAATGTTCAGTTTAATGTGTGTTTTACTCAGTTTGTGCTTAACTCCATTACTTGGACTACTTATCAATAGGCCACTTCAAAACCCTATAATTTATTTTCTCATTGCATAATTAAACACTCATTTACCAACACTTTGGTGAGCTCTTTAGATAGAAAGAATTCATGCCAGTACCAGTGAAAATCATGAACAGGAGGAGGCCGGTCCAAACACTAGCAATTGAAATTCTAACCTGGCTCCAGGGTCATTGTTTGCCAGTAGCTTGTATGGTATCAGTGATCTCACCCACAGTGAAATAGCTATCACACACACACACGGTAGAGCATTTCTTATCACTTTTGTTTTTCTGGCTCAGCTTGTGGCTTTTGTGGCCCCCAATCCTTCAGCTCTCGTGCCCATCATGAGATCAATTCTAAAAAACGATTTGCATGAATTTTGCCTCGAACCATGGAATTAAAAACAAAGAAGACATAGTTTTTCGGCACGAGCACCTTGGATTAGGGTTACCTCAGTCTTTTTAATAGAAGCTGACAGGAAATTGTCATTTAGCCAGTATATGCACACAAATAAAAGCTTAGTATTTAATATTTCATTGTTGTATTAAGTTGCCATTAACTGAAGACTTTTGCTATTCTTGATTTATAAGAGGGAATTCAGGTAAATGTACTAATCTAAAAATGTAAAATAATAATAATAATAATAATAATAATAATAATAATAATAATTTCAAGTGGTTTGATGGAAAATAAAGCTGAAAATGCTATTAAAATCATTCTGATACTGGAGTATGTGATGACACGTAGGCGAGAGGTGGATTCAGGCACAGATCACAGTCTTTATTAATAACTACAAACTTAAAGCAAACTTGGTCTTCACATGAAAACAGGAAACGTGGCATGGAGACAAAACATATGACCGCTACAAACGTCTCAACATAACAAGGAACAATAACGAGCAACGTGCTCCGTAACTTAGGTGTTTATATAACACATTTTATTAACACAAAGTACATACACCTGTGACCACTCAGCGCTAACGCTCGCACTAACCCGGAAGCGAGTGAACCAAAACAGAGTCCATTTAAACAAAGCGCTGCAGTGTCCTCTGTCGGTGGTGGCGTGATAGAACCCCCCTCCAAAGGGTGCTCCTCCCGGAGCACCAAGAACCCACCCCCAATGGGGGTCCCGGGCCCCTGTAAACACTTTCTCTCGTTGCCCTGGAAAGAGAGGCCGCCTCCGTCGGGCAGCAGATGTGCAGGGCAACCCCTCCACCGGGATTGAAAGTCGGGCCCGCGACAGCTCTGAAACAAAGGGCGCCGCCCCCGGCAGCACTGACCCTCCGGGCCAAAAGTCCCCAGCAGAACCAGGAGGCCGAGCAGCTTCCACCATGGCACAAGGAAGCGGGTGGAAGTCCTTGGCAAAGCATGAAAGAGGGGCGACATCCCCCACGGGACAGGAGAGCGGAGCATGCCTCACCGCGAGGTTTAAGGGGGAGCCGAAGTACCTGACGAGGCGCACGGGGGAGCGAGGGTCTCCGCGAGGCTCACCGGGGGAGCGAGTTTTCCCGGGGCTCACGGGGGAGCGAGGTTCTCCGCGAGGCTCACGGGGAGCGGCGGTGCTCTCGCGAGGCTCACGGGGAGGCGAGGTTCTCCGCGAGGCCAGGAGAGGAGCGAGGTTCTCCGCGAGGCCGAGGGAGAGCGAGGTTCCGCGAGGCCAGGGAGAGGAGCGAGGCTCTCGCGAGGCCCAAGGGAGGAACGACGCTCCGCGGAGTAGAGGGGGGAACGGAGACCTCCGTGGAGCAGGAAGGGGGAGCGACCCACTGAGCGCGCGAGGGAAAGGAGCGACGTCTTCAGCGGAACGTGGAGGCAAAGTGACGTCCTCAGCGCAGCAGGATGGCAGAGAGACGACCGCAGCCGGCAGGAAGGCAGAGCGACGACCTCAGCCGAGCAGGAAGGCCGAGCGACGACCACAGCCGAGCAGGAAGGCCGAGCAACGTCCACAGCCGAGAAGGAAGGCCGCGACGTGCCACAGCCGGAGCCCGAAGGCCGAGCGACGTCCACAGCCGAGCAGGAAGGCCGAGCGACGTCCGCAGCCGACAGGAAGCGGCGAGCGACGTCCACAGCCGGGCAGGGATGCTGAGCGGCCTCCACAGCCGGGCAGGGATGCTGAGCGGCGTCCACAGCTGAACAGGAAGGCTGTGCGACGACCACAGCTGAACAGGAAGGCTGAGCGACGACCTCAGCTGAACAGGAAGGCTGAGCGACGACCTCAGCTGAACAGGAAGGCTGAGGCACCTTAAGGTAGCTGAACAGCGGGGAATCCTTGAGGTCGGCGAACATAGGTGAATTCATGAGTCCGCCCGGAGCCGGAGCGTCCTCACACACATAGCGGGGCGGCGGAGAGACCTCCTTCACAGGACTCACCGGCTGCGCGACTCTGAGATAGCTGAACAGCGGGGAGTCCCTGAGGTCAGCGAACAGAGGTGAATTCATGAGTCCGCACAGAGCTGGAGCGTCCTCACGCACATAGCGGGGCGGCGGAGAGACCTCCTGCACAGGACTCACCGGCTGCGCGACTCTGAGGTAGCTGAACAGCGGGGAATCCTTGAGGTCCGCGAACAGAGGGGAATCCATGAGACCCATCGGGGAGGGAGGGTGGGAGCAAACTGCTGAATCCGGGAAAAAAAAAAAATAAATAAAAAATCTACTGCCTCGTAGTCACAGTCTTTCGTTCTGTCACGTGTGGCGAGTTGGGGCCGAAGCAATCGCAGATTTTTAAATATTTATTTTAAACAAATGAACAACGACACAAAAACACTAGGACAACTGGGCATAACACTATGGCAAAAAACAAACACGGAGACAGAAGTGACGTGAGTCTACAACAACGAAAGACCCCGAAAGAGTGCAGACAAGGACTATATATACACATTGGTGCTAATTAACAAAAACGTGAGTCAGGTGCATGTGGTCAGGTGGTGTAGTGCAGTGGCTGATGGGACTTGAAGTCCCGGGTTTCCGGATACGTGACAGTGGACAGATCCTGAGTAGTTAGTGCATAGATAAAGAATTGAAGTTTAAAATGTCTCAACCATTAAGATACACTTATGTATGTATTACGTATGTTTATCTGGTCCAAACATGACGTTGATATTCATGTGTATTTACATAATACAGTAGGTGCGACTGTAATCATCTGTTCATCTGTAATACTTCCTCTGTTGTTGTTGGATGTATAGTATATGTGTAACTACACACATTGTGTATTACAGAGTTTCTTTGAAACAACCAGAAATAATGTTTTTAGCTTTTACGTGGTGCAGGTGAAGGAGGTGACAATTTATTAAAAACTGTGTGACAACATATATCTAGTATTGCTGTGCCATTTCAAATCACCCCTGGCAAGCAGTTTGAGTGGAAGCTTTGGTATATTAATCCCACAGGGTGAAAGCTGGATTGATTACAAATGAATAAAAATAGCCTTTCTTTAGTTGAACAACTACACTCATTATTAAGGCTGGAAGTACAGCATTGATTTTTTTTATTTTTTTTTTTAAAAAGGTCAAACCTCATTTTTGCCTTGCTGCAGACGTCAACATCATGTCATCAGAATTGTATTGAAAAGCCCTCAGATCTGAGTGGCTCAGAGGCTCTTTCGCGGGTCTTCACCATTGACAAATGACATAGTTAATCAGGGTATGATTGGAATGGCTGAATGAACCAATTAGACTCTGGCGCACAGACCTGCAGGATGCCAGACTCACATGGGCACATGGTGGGTAATGCTGCCTGCCAAAATTCACTCTTAGAGAGAGCAGCAGGGAATGGGATGAGAATGCTAATGGAAGGTGATACAATATAGGTAATGAAGCATTTTGCTGGAGAGCCCAGTGAGGCCCTAAGCAGCCGGTGGTACACATACACTTGCACTTTCAGAGAGAGATGTGCCAGTCATGTCAAAGCATTAACATGTGCT
This sequence comes from Ameiurus melas, assembly GCA_012411365.1. NCBI lineage: Eukaryota > Metazoa > Chordata > Actinopteri > Siluriformes > Ictaluridae > Ameiurus > Ameiurus melas. Next base: position 37,026,523 of record CM022752.1, read on the forward strand.
TCTCTGATTTGGAGACGCATACTCCCCTGTGCTTTAATTATAAACATTTCATTCATTTTGACTTTTGTGTTGCACACGGTGTAGACACGCAGACACACAAACTCTGGAAAATAGGAGCACTCAGTGGCCTTTTTCACAGATCTCTCCCTCTCGGTCTCTTTCTCATACCTTTAAAATAACCTGTATTTGAAAATTCATTGTCGTTTCCTCAACTGTGTCCATTCTCAACTGCAAAGAAATCTCAGCTCTCTTCGAAAGCCAAAAAATGAACACATGCAACTTTTGGGCTGCACCTAGAAAACCTTTATTATGAACAGAAAATATGAAAATAAGCGATTTTTAAATCTAATTTGAAAGAGTTGAGGTTAAGAGCTGAAGACAGCATGCCTTAATGAGGATGCTTGCTCCCCCCCATCAAGGCAAGTAGACTATGAAAATCTGCCAGAACTGCGAGAAAGAAGTTGTGAAATAATGGAGGGAATAATCTCCTGCAGTTCCTGTGCATTTTGATTAGGGATAATCTTTGCAAGTGGTTCTTGGCCAACCAAATAAAGTAAATATGTGATCATGTTTCTCAAAGCTGTTGTTGGACTGACAATGCACATTTGCAGTGTTTGATGTTTCACTTGAAAATGAGATTAGATAATGTTTCAGATCATAGTGACAGTGTATCATTCTAATATTCCCTTTCTAAAATGCCTTCACAGTTGGAAATTCTGAAGTATGAGCGCAATTGGATGGAAAAGTTAGAATAACAAGTTGAAGTTTGGGTAAGGGACATGAATAGGGGTTGTAGTCTTTTCAAATAAAAAATTGCATTGTAAATTGCATGATATAGCAGATATGCTATCCATATTGGGATGATTATTTATTATTTAAAACAAATGGGATGAGAGTCATATTTTGGGAAACTTTTATGTAATTATGTAGCCAGTGTGCGATGAAATGGCCATTAGTAAGGAATAAAAGATTTTGGAAGATAATGTTATAGTAAAATGATCAATGTCAGCTGGACTAAAATAGGAATACTCCACATCTTAATTAGATTTGTGTTTACTTCGAGTATGACTTTAGCTGATTAAGGTAATCAGAAATCTCGGTTTACATGGTAGTTTCTTAATCAGAGTATCGTCTTAATCAGGTTAATATAGGAATATTTTTGACTAAAAGCCCATCCCTTAGAGTTTTATTCTACTTATACCACAACACTGTGATTGATGATTACAATCGTTAATTTAATTTATTAATGAATGATACATCATACTTTCATAAGTTCCTGTTGTCACTTAACTGTCAAGTTTATGTACATGTCTTTTTTGTTTCTTTAATCCATTTATTATTAGTCTTAGCCATACAAGTCTATGTGCATGAGTTGTTACTATATAAATGAAAATAGTAGAAGGACTACTACATAATTATTGTCAGAACTGCTGTGGTAGAAGACTAATCATCATGAACAATCTGATATGAGAATTCATAAATCTTCACAAATTTGCCTATTTGAGATACTCAAATGTAGTAATTATGTCTCAAGAATTATATAAACAAACATTTTCTGGATAAAAGGCAAAGTAACTTAATTTCCTGTACCATGATCATAACCAATATCAGGAATCAGAATATACAGGAGTCACATATCAATCCACTAAGTCAGTATCAGTAAATACTAGATACATTAAGAATGAACAAAATAATAGATTCGTACTTGTGGCATACTTAATGGGGGAAAAAACACAGCAGAACACTCAATTATTGGTATGCTATGAAAGAACAGGCTTTCTAGTACGCTCTGTGCTGCTGGGGATGCAGAATTTTTGAGAAGTTGTGAGATGAGCTGACATATAACATAGTGGTGATGCCAGGTCTGACATTTTGCTCTGGGCTACTTTTGAACTGCTAATTGTTGCTATTCTTTACATCACAGGTTCCCAACCCTGGACTCCTGGAGTACCCCATGTCCTGAACATTTCAGTGTTTTCCCTGCTCTAGCAAAACTGATTAAATTAATCACCCAATGGATAGAACTTCCTGTGTTAAAACAGGTGTGTTACACTAGGGAAAACACTAAAATGGACAGGACAGGAGGTTCTCATACATGCTGAGCGACGTTCTTAACAGAACATGACAGTGGCGCAACGTCCTCGGTGACGCTTGAGAGCGGAGCAATGTCTTCGGTGACGCTTGAGAGCAGAGCAACGCCCTCGGCTGAGCAGGGGAACAAAGCACTGTACTCAGGAGTGCAGAACGATTGAGCGACGTCCTAAGCTGGACGTGGAGACTGAGGGACGACCTCAGCTGAGCAGTGAGGCTGAGAGACGTCCTCGGCTGTATGTGGAGACTTGAGCGACGACCTCAGCTACACAGGACTGCTGGGCGTCGTCATCAGCTGGACTGGACTGCAGGATAGCTTCTTTGGCTGTGCCGGACTGCAGGACAGCCTCCTCGGCTGTGCCGGGCAGCAGGACAGCCTCCTCGGCTGTGCCAGGCAGCAGGACAGCCTCCTTGGCTGTGCCAGAGAGCAGGACAGCCTCATTGACTGGCAGGAGCTCCGCCGTAGAGACCTCCTCGTAGGTCTCAGACTGGAGCTCTGCTGTCCTCAGTGCTCCCCCCAAAGAAATTTCTGGACTTGCCTTTGGACAGTTTGGACAGGAACTGGAGACTTAGCTTGGGCAGGAACTGGAGACTTAGCTTGGGCAGGAACTGGAGACTTAGCTTGGCAGTCTATGTTAATCTCCACTCTGTGTCTCACCCGCTCATAGTGCACGTGGAATAGGAGCTCCGCACTAATCACACAATTAACACACTTTATTCCGGTCCTAGCGCCGCTCTGGTTCTCCGAACTCTCTCAGAAACAAGTCCGAGAACTGCTTACGGTCCTCCAGTATCCAGGGTCTCGTGGCCGCTAATTGCTGCGCCCACGTGCAAGCCGGGCCAAAAAGTCGGGACACCATGAATTGAACCCACAGTTTTTCCCTTGGCTTCGGGTCAAACAGGCTGGAGAAATAACCTTGACAGTCAATCATGAAATAGTCCGGGAAACCAAAGAAGCCATCATACCGATCGGGAAGATCCTCAAAAGTCCTTTGCTTAAACCCCATAGAATCCAAGGCGGGGATACTGGGCATGGATTCCCGGATTCGGCTTCCTCTCCGTTCGAATGCTGCACCCATTGTTAGGCGGTTAATTCGGTCATAAATCTGTGACGCAGCGGATATAGGGGACGGATGTAATCGCATATAAGAACAAGTGTTTATTTATAAAGAAAGACAGGCAGACAAATCCAAAATGTAATCCACAATCGTAATCCAGAAACAGGCGAAGGTCAGGCGAACGGCAAACAGGCATATACAGGGCAAGACAGAGATCAAGGTTGAGGTCACAGAAAACAGGGTCGATACATAAACAAACATGAACATAAACTAGGACGTGGACCTGGGAGCGGATAACCCAGTGTGAACTAAATCTAACATGGACGAGAATACAAAGTATAATTAACCACGCCGTGTGTAGCACAGCTCACGGTATATATGCACACACAGAACATTAGCCCCCAACTGTTAACAGCTGCGGCCAATACAATAACACACGTGATACAACGACACATGACAAGACGGGGTGGAGACATGACGTCCACAACAACAACAAATGCACATGTCCAGCTGTCACTAGGGAAAGGCACGTGCTATCACATTCGCGCAGTAGAGCACGTTGCCACAAGGGGAAATGGTGACACTCTGGGATCAGGGTTGGGAATCTGTGCTCTATATTATTTCATTACATTACTGTATGAACACAATATATTATGATTTTACAAGCTTTATCAAAGTATTATGGAAACTGTGTGTTTGCTTTGTGAAAATGCATAGTGTTTAGTCATTAAACATTATAACAGGTTTTATAATGGGGCAGCATTGCAATGTAGTGGGTAGGAGTGTGGCCTTACAGCATCAGAGTTCCCAGTTTAATCAGGTCAGAGTTAAGGTTATGGTCTCTGTTTTGCATGTTCCAATGGTTGAAAAGTAAAGGGTCGGTATTACATTTTCCCTCACTGGTATTCCGCCTGCTGCTTCAGTAACCACAAGCAAACGAGCAAATATTTTGTAAGTGGAGGTCTCAGAACTCCATAAAGAACTCAAGACATCCATAAAGTGATTCAGAATTCTGTTTGAAAGCTTGTATACTCTGAAATGTACAAAATAAAACCATATGTTTACTGTTTTTTTGTTTTTTGTTTTTTTAATATGATTTTTTGTTTCAAAGCATCTATCACAACTAGGACTCAGGAGAGATTTGAGGATCTATGTGCTGGAGGTTTATTAAGCAACAATACAATAAACAGTCCAAAGGTCACAAGGAAAACAATGGTCAAAGCAGAATCAACTATGAAACACAAACACAATGTTTAAAAGAAAGATGCAAGGGTCAAAACATATGACAAGCAATCACAAGATTCAAGGCGCAGAATTTATGCATACTCAAGAGTTGGCAAGACTTCACAATGATTGTTAGCTTGAGTTCACTTTAAATACTTTGCAAACAGTAAACAGTGTTTGTGAAATAGTTCAGTGCTCAGAGAAAAAGGAAGTATATAACATAATAACAATGGAATAATACATAAAAGGTATTACAAATGATAAGGAGACAAAAGAAAATGGGAACTGGTGAAAATGTGTTTTCTAGTGTATTTCTGCGATATGATCATTGCCATTGCTTATAAAGAAGCTGACAGCTATTTATCAACCTAATATTACTAAAATGGAATAACATCACTTCTCACTGGCATTTTTTTGTTTGTTTTGTGGTTTTGGACTTCAAATGTGGTTTTGGAAAATCACTTAATTTTTCCGCTATATTCTCTATTTGGATTTGCTTTGGGCTTGCCTTGTTCTTGCTACTACTGCCTGCTGCTGATGGTGAGTCTTTCTGCCATTGGTTCACCAGCCCTGGTGATATTCCACTGTACGTCTTGCTCCTTGGTTGGCGAGTTTCAGTTCTTTTGGGTGGTAGCTTACCTCCCACCTTTCAGAAAACTAGTATATTTCAGTGGCTCACTGTGGTGGCAGAATATACAAACTCCGCAGTAGTAATAGTAACGTAGTACTGTAATAGTAATGGTTACTCCATCACTCAAAGCACACCTCTGGCATGCATATAGTGTCAGCTCTAGGCTTTTTAGTTGGATGTGTTCTCATAATGGCATATAGCTTTTCATCCCTGCAACTGTGGGGTTGAACATTCGGCCCCACTTGGACGCTGCTACATATGGTCTCTGCAAAGCGCTCAGGAATTCTCACAGCCCGCGTTATAACCATCGTCCTCTCCGACAACATCTTTCTCATCATTATTTGTCATTTGATGCCATTCCCTCCATCTGGTCATCTCGTATACCCATCCGCTATTCATAGCGGTCATCTGCTCAACGTAGGAGGAATTATAATTCCCTATTAATTATGCCATGCAAACTACCACATGAACAGTGATCTACACTACCTAACTGTTTTCATCTTGCTGTCGTGCTGTATAATTGACAGTCCCTGACAGATAAAGTCTCACTGCTCTGCACCATAATAACTGAGAAAAACCTGGATATATTGCTGCTTACTGCAACATGACTTTTACGTGTTATTTTGGGAAGACTGTTTGTTGTTTTTTTGTTTTAGTTTTCTCCCCTCTTCCTTTTTTGTTTCTATTGATCACAGGTCTACTCCTCTATCTCTGTCACTTATTAGGGTATCGCCATTGGTCGTTCAGTTTGTCCATCATCCATGACGTTGACAGAAGCAGCCAATTTCATCCAGTGACCTATGTATAAATGTCCCCTCTAGACCTGGAAGACGAGTTGCTGTTTTCCGAGTTGTTGACCCTGTTGCTAGATTGTTATTCTATATCGTTTACTCTTTGGGTGGCATGTTCCATATTCATGTAATTATTTGTTGATTAGTAACTTTTGTGAATTAGATTTTTTTGGTTTTGGCCATTTGTTTTTGTTGGTTTTGTCCCTATGGATTGGTTTTGATGATTGTTCTTTTGTTCCGGTTATTTTATTTCATGTGTTGAGTTGGCAGATTCCCTTCAGCATGTGCTACATCAGACAGAGGAGAAGCAAATGGGGAAGTACGTCACGTGATTTACATATTACATGTAGTTGATGATGAATTCAATTACATAAAAGTGCTATACAAATAAAATTTAAACAACAGACATTGTTTCAAAACAGCTTTTGAGAAAATTCTATACACAGGAGACAGACTTTGTGTGTGAATTTATCCCCATTGGCAAGGAAAAGATGAAATGAGGAAGAAACCTTGAGAGGAACCAGGCTCAGAAAGGAACCCATCATCATCTGGGTAACAACGGATAGTGTGAAAGTAAAAGTAAAAATGTTTTTTTATATGAAGTCTGTTTGTTGAACTAGTCCACTGTTCACTGAAGGAGACCCGAGTTCAAAACTGTATGTGATATTTGCAGCCCCAGCAGCCACAGCGAGAATGTCCATGTGGAATTGAGGTCCAGAATCATTTCCATGGTACATCAAGCAGTACCATCCTAAGCAATCTCCAGGTTGTAGCATCCAGTTGATGAGCGCTCCATCCAGATGTAGAGCATCAGGATGGATCAAGTACTGTAGGTCCGGAGAGGTCAGGATCACTAGCATCTCCATAAAATCATGTGTGGCTCAACAGAAGAAGAGAGGGAGAGGGAGGTAAAGAGAGGGAGAGATTATTAGGTATGCTTACTATCCTGTGATGGATAAGACTGTGTACTTTGCATAAAAGAAAATCTATTCATAGTAAGCTTGAGTAAACAAATATGTTTTCAGCCTTGACTTAAACACTGAGACTGTGTTTGAGTCCTGAACACTAATTGGAAGACTTTTCCATACCTTTGTAAGAGAAAGCTCTTCTCCCTGCTGTAGCCGTCACTATTCATAGTACCAACAAATAGCCTGCACATTTTGATTCAAGTAGGTGTGGCAGATCATAGAAGACCAAAAGTTCGCTTAGGTACTCTGGCGCGAGATTGTTTAGTGCTTTATAGTTCAGTGGTAGTATTTTATAATTAATGTGAAATTTTAGTGGGAGCCAATGCAGTGTGGATAAGATCGAGGTGATGTGGTCATACTTTCTGGTTCTAGAAAGGACTCTTAAACACACTAGGTGAGGAGCGGGTGCCACCTCATGTAACTTTGGTTTGGTAGCGAGAGTAGTACTCATGGGGTGTTGCACGATTAAGAGGTTTGGTTATTTTCTTTCAGTTCCAGTTAGATTACAGAGGGAAGGAGGGTACTAGTTAGCATGTGCATTTTATTATTTTCTTTGATTTAGTGCCACTTGTGTTCCGTTTGCTTTAATTACAACCTTGTAAATATTGTATGTATGTTTATTTTCCCCTTGTTTTTCTTATTTGCACTAAATGAAATAATATTTTCCAGCATTTACATTGATGTCCTTGTGACAGTTTACTGGCAGTTTTCAGAGTGATATAATCTGGAAAGTTGTCTTTAAATTTTATGTGTACGTCGCCCTCATACTCCTTTAGGCCAACTTAAGGGACGTAACAATAGCAAATACCTAGTGCCAATTTGCACATGAATCCACTTACTCCTGTGTCACCAGGTTTAGAAATGGCACAATCGCTGGAGCGGATGACAGTAAAGCAACGTGGGGCTGTGAATCTATAGGCAGCGTGAAACGTAAGACAGACAAGGTTCAGGTGATTGAACTAACAGGATAAACTGGGCGAGACAGGATGGTAGCCGGACATGAGATTAACAGTAACTACTAATTTAGTCATGAAGCCTGACCATACCCGTGACGTGAACTGTGGACCTCTGTTGTAAACAATTTCCTCTGGTATGCTAAAGTATCGGAAGATGTGCTGGAACAGTAGTTCGGCAGACGTGAAAATGGTGGGAAGAGCGGGTAATGGGATGAACTGGACAGATTTGGAGAACCGGTCCAAAGCAACCAGAATCGTGGTGTTTCCTTGGGATTTGGGCATATCAGTAACAAAGTCGATGGAAATGTGAGACCACGGACGTTCGGGTGTGGGTAAAGGCTTCAGTTTTCCTGCGGGAAGGGTTCTCGGTACCTTACTCTGAGCACACGACGAACAGGAAGCCACTACCGCTCGAATGTCCCTTTCCATATGAGGCCACCAGTATTTCTCTTGGAGGAGATGGAATGTCCGTTGTGCCCCGGGGTGCCCTGTACCAAGTGCAGTGTGTGCCCAGGTGATAAGTTCCGACCTGTATTCCTCTGGTACAAATAGCTTGCCGGAAGGACAGTTGACTGGTACTCTTGAGGGAACTTCCTCTAATTTCTGATTCTAATCCCACTCTAACGCGTTGACAATGCAGACTGGCTTGATGATATATTCATCCTGATCACGGGTACGTTCAGAGTGGTCACAACGTGAGAGGGCGTCTGCCTTTACGTTCTTGGATCCGGGGCGGTAGGACAGAGTGAAGTCGAATCTGGTAAATAACAGAGCCCATCGTGCTTGGCGTGAATTTAGTCTCTTGGCAGTGCGTATATATTCTAACTTATTGTGATCGGTGAAAATAACGAAGGGGCTCCTTATTATTGGGGCTCCGTTATTTTGCCGCTCCTTCTAACCAATGCCTCCACTCTTCCAACGCTAGCTTGATGCCTAGGAGTTCTCGATATCCTATGTCATAATTTCTCTCAGAGGGATTAAGCTTCCGGGAGACGAATGCTACCGGATGAAGCTTGGGTCTTTCTCCAAACCTTTGGGAGAGGACTGCTCCCACTCCGGCGTCAGATGCATCTACCTCCACAATGAATGGACGGGTAGGATCCAGATGTTTGAGGATGGGGGTAGTGGTGAAGGCTTTCTTAAGTTGTTCGAAGGCAGATTGAGCATTGGAGTTCCAGGATAGGCGCTTGGGTTTTCCCCTAAACATGGTTGTAAGGGGGGCTAGCGGATAAGTTCCAGATGAATCTTCTGTAAAAGTTGGCGAACCCCAAGAACGTTGTAGCTCCTTAACGGTAGTGGGCACGGGCCACTCCACTATGGCCTTTACCTTTCCTGGTCCATGGAATCTCCCTCGGGGCTAATTACGTATCCCAAAAATGAGATGGAGGTTTTATGGAACTCACACTCTTTTGCTTTGACATAGCTGGTTCTGTAGTAACCATTGTAGAACCTTACGAATGTGGATGATGTGGTTCTCCAAGGAGTTGGAGTAGATGAGAATGTTATCTATGTAGGCAACGACATATTGGCCCAGCATATCGCACAGTACGTTGTTTATCAAGCATTGGAATACTGAGGGAGCATTCGAAACCCAATACGGCATAACCAAATATTCATAATGGTCGGAGAGCGTGCTGAAACCGGTCTTCCATTCGTCTCCCTCCAGAATCCGAATGAGGTTTTAAGCACTGCATAAATCCAGCTTGGTGAAGACAGTTACTATGCATAACTGCTCCAGGGCAGGCGGTACGAGAGGTAAGGGGTAACGATACGTCACACAGCACCAGTTTAACCCTCGGTAATCAATGCATGGGCGTAACCCGCCCCCTTTTTTCTCCACAAAGAAAAACCCCGCAGACGCTGGGGAGGTAGATGGCCGGATATAGCCTTGTTGCAGTGCTTCTTGGATATACTCCTCCATAGCTCCTTGTTCAGGGAGTGATAAAGGATAAACCCTCCCCCGCGGAGATGTTGCACCGGGCAGTAAGTCAATGGCACAATCGTAGCTGCGATGTGGGGGCAGGCCACTAGCCTTCTGAAGACTCTAAGATCATGATAAACTTCGGGGATCGAAAGGAAGTCTGTGCTGTCCGGGCTCTCAATGGAAATTGATGCGAGCTGAATCGTGGGGATTGGGAGACAGTGCTAAAGACAATGAGGAGACCAGTGAGTGATCTCCTTCGTGTACCAGGTAATACGTGGGTTGTGCTGTGTCAGCCAGGGGAACCCCAGGACCACTGGATGTCGGGTCGTCCTGATGACATAGAAGGAGATCTCACAATGTAGAGCACTGGCATGAAGGTGAACCGGGTCTGTCATCTGAGTAATAATGCCATCCCCTATGGGAGCTCTGTCAATGGCCTGGATACGACGGGGACTAGTGAGACTGCAGACCGGGATGTTGTATTGACGCACTGTTTCCTGGTCAATGAAGTTCCCTGCTGCGCCGGAGTCAATTAGTGTGTCGAAAATACAAGAAACCTTAGTGTATTCCAAGACAACGGGTATGATCAATGCACCTCCAGTTATGTACTGGGCAGGAGAGTCAGTACTCACCTTAGGAGGCATAGAGCTTAGAACGGGATTTTCCACTGTGGGCACTGTGGTATGAGGTGGTCCCTCTCGCCGCAGTAGAAACAGCAGTGCTACTGGCACCGTCGCTCATGTTCCTGTGGATTTACACGTGCTTGCCCCAACTGCATGGGCTCCTCAGGGCTCTCATTTGTGGATCTCTCTGCCTCCGTTCGTATTGGTCTGCGTTTCTGTAAAAAGTGGTCCAGACGGATGGCCATGATGAAAAGTTCATCAAGAGATGACTCATCATCACAACAGGCGAGCTCCTTGGTGATGATGTTGTTTAGTCCATGCCGAAACATTATCTTAAGCGCAGGCTCATTCCATCCACTCCATGCCGCCACCGTACGGAATTCCAGAGCATAATCCCCCACGCTACGTGATCCCTGGACCATGGATAGTAACTCCTCCCCAGTTTCTCTGTTATCTGGGGGATAATCGAACACGGTACAAAAACGTGCGATCAGTTGGTCATACGTGGCGATATTGTTTCCTTCCCATTGAGCAGTGGCCCAGAGTAGAGCTCTCCCGGTAAGGAGCTCCATGAAGTGAATGATTTTCCTCTCGTCCGTTAGTTTGGGGTAGGTGGAAGAAATCCTCGACAGCGCGCAGGATCCCCATCGTATTTCTCCGACAATGGAGTGGAAGGTAAGCGGGTGGACATGGTCGCGGGAGGTAGTGCGGCTTGGTTTAACCTGGCTACCTGCACGTGTAACTCTTTGATCATTTTCACTGATCATCCGGCTGTGTCCCTCGATGGCTCGGGACAATTGGGATTCTCCCGCTGTGTCCATCAGTAGGCAAGGTATTCTGTCACCAGGTTTAGAAATGGCACAATCGCGGGTGCAGATGACAGTAAAGAAACGCGGGGCTGTGAATCTATAGGCAGCGTGAAACGTAAGACAGGCAAGGGTCAGGCGATTGAACTAAAAGGATAAACTGGGCGAGACAGAGACGTAGTCGAAAAACCATAAGCAAGGGTCGAGATAAACTAGGACGTAAATACAAGTAGAAAGGCTTGGTATCACAGAGAAACAAGGTTGCTAAACGTATACTTCGCAATGACTCCGAGGCGAGTGATTCTCTATATACTAGTGGGGGATGTGTGTGTGTGTGTGAGCGTGTGTGATTGGCAACAGGTGTCTCAGATCAGAACTCCGGGGACATTGAGCACATGCGAGGTGCGTGTTTGCATTCTGGAATCAGGAGTTCTGATCTGACAGAGCTTTTTTTTTTTTACATATAACTTTTCCTTTTCCATTAGTCCTGTATCCTTCTCTGCATCACTGCAACACTCAATTACTGAAGATGTCATGCAATATCCTTTAAAAAGAAATCATCACTGATAACAAATCTATTTCTAATGCTCTTAATTTAAATGCCCCCCTTAAGTGTAGATATATCCCATCCACCCACTCATCAGGAACTATGTGCACACAGGAATTACGTGCTCTTAAAGCCTCGGGTCGACACCTTGTGCACCTTTACAAGAAAACTGGTCTTACTGTTCTCTTGAATGCATATAATGATCAAATACAAGTGTATGCCATTTGTACAAGTGTACAAATCTACACTAATACATGCTCATCCTACTTTTCTCTGATTAATAATGCCTCTCTTAGACCCAAAACACTCTTCTCTACTGTTAATAAACACATTAATTCTTCTGCCCCCTTAATTAATTTACTTCCTTAGTTTTTCTTTAATTCCTTAAATTCTTTCAGCATATGCTTCTATTTACCAACTATTTCCATCAACTCTACATCCAGACATGCTACCGGATTTTCTCACCCATAACCAGATAGGTACCTTTACTGATTTCATTTGCAGTACTCAATCTGCGGTTTCTGAGTTAATTAGTAAATTCTACTTCCTGTCAGGTTGATCCTGGCCCCACTGCATTACTTAAGCTTTCCCTGCCTGTTATGTCAGTGCCTATTTTCCACCTCATCAATAGAACATTTAGTACTGGATTTGTCCCTTCAGAACTCAAAACTGCTGCTGTCATTCCAGTTTTAAAAAAGCCAAGCTTTTAAAAACGACCACCCTATTTTAATCGACCTTTCTTAGCTAAAGTAATGGAGAAAGTGTTTGCTTCTCAGCTTCTCTGATACGTACAATCTCTTTGAATACTTTCAGTCTGGCTTCTGTCCACTTCACAACACTGAGACCTCACTGGTCAGAGTTTCAAATGATATTTTGATGGCTCCTGACTCCGGTGAAATTACTTTTCTGGTCATCTTAGACATTAGTTCTACTTTTTATACCATCTCACATAGTATACTTACTGTATTTCTTGGCTTTCTGCTATTGGAATTTCTGGCATTGCTTTATCTTCATGTCCTACCTCTCTGGTCATCAGCACTTCATTTCCATTCATCACTTTAAATCTACCAATATTTCTATTTCTCAAGATGCTCCTCCGGGTTCTGTACTTGGTCCACTGCTTTTTATCATCTACATGCTTCCCTTAGGTCGCATTATTCACCACAATGGCCTTAATTCCCATTACTACACTGACAACACTCAACTCTTTATTAGCTCACATCATTTTACTCTTTTCCCCACAAATTCCTTATTTGAATGTTTCAAGTACATTAATTCCTGGATGACCAGTAATTTTCTCAAACTGTAAAAAACAGATGAGTTAGTAGTAGCATCTCCACATGTTCTATCTTGTCTTCCTGATCAGTTAATTTATATTAATAGTGTCCTGGTCAGACCCTCCTCTACTGTCCTTGTTAATAACCTTGTTATTATCTTGTTATTAACTCCACACACTCTATTAACTCACATCTCCTCTCACAAAAGCAGCTTTTTATCATCTTTGGAATATTGCTAGACTTCGCCCCACTCTTAACACAAAAGATGCCAAAAACCTTGTCTGTGCCTTCATCAGTTCTTGGCTTGATTATTGTAATGCTCCCTTTTCTGGCCGTCCCACTAAAACAATCAGTAAATTGCAATAAATCCAGAATTCAGCAGCCATGGTTCTCTCTCCTTCTAAGAAATCATCACATATCACGGCTGTCCTGCGCAGGTTACACTGGTTACCGGTTTCATATCGCATCCAATAAAAAATTCAATTTGAATAAAATTTTATTTGTATAGCACTTTAAACAATGGACATTGTCTCAAAGCAGCTTTACAGAAATATATAAACACAGGATACAGATTTTAAGTGTCCGTATTTATCCCAATTGAGCAAGCCAGTGGCGATGGTGGCAAGGAAAATCCCCCTAAGATGTTAAGAGGATAAAAAACTTGAAAGGAAACAGAACCCGTCCTCATCTGGGTAACAACGGATAGTGTAAAAGTAAAGGAAAGTTCATTATGGTTTAATATGACGTCTGTTTGTTGAAGTGGTGTACTGTTCAATGGAGACCCAATTGCAAAAATGCATGTTGTAATTTCAGTCCTACGGCCATAGAAGCAACCACAGTGAGATTCTCCATCTGGAATTGGAGTTGATGAGAACTCCATCACAATATAAAGTTCTCCTTATCACTTTCAAAACCTTCCATGGTCTAGCCCCCCATACATTGCTGATCCCTACATTCCATCATGCTCGCTCATGTCATCTGATACTGGCCGATTTTTTATTCCACGTTACAAGCTGTCCTTACTTGGAGGTAGGGCTTTCTGCACAATAGCCCCTTCACTTTGGAACTCTATCCTACAATCCATCCGTAATCATAACTCTGTATAAGAGTTTAAAAACCAACTCAAAATCTATTTGCCCAATGTTTCTGTGACTGTTTTATGTAACTGTTTTGTTTTTCTTATTGCTGTGTTTGTGCTTTCTGATTGTAAAGAGTCCTTGAGTGTCTAGAAAGGTGCTATAACAATAAACCATTCTTCTTCTTCTTCTCCTCTTATTATTATTATTATTGTATTCGTTTGAAGAAATGGTCATGTCAAAGCAAATAATTATTCCATGGATTCTGGTTTCACAACTTCATTTCCCAAAAGAAAAAAAAAAAAAAAAAAAAAAAAAGACAAGGCTATCAGATATTAAACTAGAAGGAATCAAAGACTCCATTTCCCAGAATGCCCCACCAACTACAAACATGGACAAAGAGGACTACACTTACACACAAACACACACTTTCACCTTCTCTGGAGACCCCCCTAATCCCATTTACACTCACAATCACACCACACAATAAAGACTCTGTTAAAACATTAAGTCTTTGTGAAGTACAGTGGTGTGAAAAAGTGTTTGCCCCCTTCCTCATTTCCTGTTCCTTTGCATGTTTGTCACACTTAAGTGTTTCGGAACATCAAACCAATTTAAACAATAGTCAAGGACAGCACAAGTAAACACAAAATGCAATTTGTAAATGAAGGTGTTTATTATTAAAGGTGAAGAAAAAATCCAAACCATCATGGCCCTGTGTGAAAAAGTGATTGCCCCCCTTGTTAAAACATACTATAACTGTGGTTGTCCACACCTGAGTTCAATTTCTCTAGCCACACCCAGGCCTGATTATTTCCACACCTGTTCACAATCAAGGCATCACTTAAATAGGAGCTGCTTGACACAGTAAGGTCCACCAGAAGATCCTTAAAAGCTACAAATCATGCCGAGACCCAAATAAATTCAGGAACAAAAAAAAAAAAAAAAAAAATAAAAATGAGAAAAAAAAAAAAAAAAAAAAAAAAAAAAAAAGAATACATGGAACCGTGGTGAACGTTACAACTAAGAGAGGCGGCCAGCAAAAATTACCCCACGACTCATCAAAGGTCACAAATCACAAAGACCCCACAACAACGTCCAAAGAACTGCAGGCCTCACTTGCCTCAGTTAAGGTCAGCGTTCATGCCTCCACCATCAGGAAAAGACTGGGCAAAAATGGCCTGCATGGCAGAGTTCCAAGGAGAAAACCACTGCTGAGCAAAAAGAACATCAAAGCTCGTCTCAATTTCTCCACAACACATCTTGATGATCCCCAAGACTTTTGGGACAACATTCTGTGGACCGATGAGACAAAAGTGGAACTCTTTGGAAGGTGTGTGTCCAAGTATATCTGGCGTAGAAGGAACACTGCATTTCATAAAAAGAACAGTATACCAATAGTAAAATATGGTGGTGGTAGTGTGATGGTCTGGGGCTGTTTTGCTGCTTCAGGACCTGGAAGACTTGCCGTGATAAAAGGAACTATGAATTCTGCTGTCTACCAAGAGATCCTGAAGGAGAATGTCCGACCATCTGTTCGTGTACTCAAGCTGAAACGAACTTGGGTTCTGCAGCAGGACAATGATCCTAAACACACCAGCAAGTCCACCACCGAATGGCTGAAGAAAAACAAAATGAAGACTTTGGAGTGGCCTAGCCAAAGTCCTGACCTGAATCCTATTGAGATGTTGTGGTATGACCTTAAAAAGGCCGTTCATGCTCGAAAACACTCTAATGTAACTGAATTAGGACAATTCTGCAAAGATGAGTGGGCCAAAATTCCTCAGGATGCTGTAAAAGCCTCATTGCACGTTATCGCAAACGCTTGGTTGCAGTTGTTGCTGCTAAGGGTGGCCCAACCAGTTATTAGGTTTAGGGGGCAATCACTTTTTCACACAGGGCCATGATGGTTTGGATTTTTTTTCACCTTTAATAATAAACACCTTCATTTACAAATTGCATTTTGTGTTTACTTGTGTTGTCCTTGACTATTGTTTAAATTGGTTTGATGTTCCGAAACACTTAAGTGTGACAAACATGCAAAGGAACAGGAAATGAGGAAGGGGGCAAACACTTTTTCACACCACTGTATATGTTCAGTTGCATTGTCGGTCATTAACCAAGCCTTACAGTGAGGGAAAAAAGTATTTGATCCCCTGCTGATTTTGTACGTTTGCCCACTGACAAAGAAATTATCAGCCTATAATTTTAATGGTAGATTTATTTGAACAGTGAGAGACAGAATAACAAGAAAATCCAGAAAAACGCATGTCAAAAATTTTATAAATTGATTTGCATTTTAATGAGGGGAATTAAGTATTTGACCCCCTCTCAATCAGAAAGATTTCTGGCTCCCAGGTGTCTTTTATACAGATAACGAGCTGAGATTAGGAGCACACTCTTAAAGGGAGTGCTCCTAATCTAAGCTTGTTACCTGTATAGTTTAGAATGGAAGGTTTATTAAAGAGAGAGAGGCAGACAAATCCAAAACGTAATCCACAAACAGGCGAAGGTCAGGCGAAGGGCAAACAGGCATACAGAGGGCAAAGCAGAGATCAAAGTCGTGGTCACAGAAAACAGGGTCGATAAACATAAACAAACATGAACATGAACGTGAACGTGGACCTGGGAGCGGATAACCCAGCGTGACTAACTATAACATGGAACATGAAATCTAAGTTTAAATGTATTCTATTCTAATCTAATCTAATAAACCGCGCTGTGTGCCGGGAGGTGTGCGGTATATATGCCAATATGATCAGCCTCCTAACCGCTAGCAGCTGAGCGCAATACCGACACACGTGACAGCACAACCAATGACAGAACAGGGAGGAGACATGACAGAAACGTAAACAACAACAAACGCACATGTCCAGCTGTCACTCGGGAAAAGCACGTGCTCTCATATTTGCAAAGTAGAGCACGTTGCCACAAGGGGAAACCGTGACATAAATGAAATATATTAAGATTACATGTCATGAATCTAGAAAAAATATAACCCATAATACTGAAATTTGTGTTTTGAGAGATTATTATATATATATTTTTCAAAACACAATTTTCAGTATCATTGGTTAGTGAGCCATCTAACATGCCAGACTGATAGCCATGAGCAAATTCTGTGTTAGATTTGTGAAAATAGTATTTTGTATACCTTCAAGAAGTTCAGCAGGTATTAGTGAGACCTCAGTAATATGAACATTGTGCTTGGCTGGCGTTTCAGCTTTGTAGCCTTTGCCATCTGCTTGAGTTCTGAAGTGATACTGTGAGCCCCATATGGATAAAGGCAGGTGCCAAAATAACAGGCATGTCTCTGTGGCTTGCAGGATGAAAACAGAATTCATAAGCTAGGGGTTTACAACAGGTGAGCTAATCTTGGATAGTAAAAAAGTGTATCAATGTCAAAAAAAAAATAACGTACCATTTAGGCAAATAAATGGTAACCAGATATGCATGAAAATGTCCTGAAGGAATAACTGTCCTTGCAAGATGGTTAAAGTAACGGAATGTTGAAGGTAAGAATAGCAAGGTAGAAAAAGCATGTAGCATCTGAAAAACAAACTGAGGGGGTGGGGGGTTATGTAAAGATTATAATGACTGCTGTAATCATGAGTGTCCATAATACACTCGTCAGGTGGCAGACTCTGTATGGAATGTATCCCAATAAAACCTCAGACCCTTGTTGAGTGTCATTTCTAGTAAACATGACAAAGAATGGGAGAAAAAATAAATAAAATTCAGGTTTTGACAAAATTGGAGAATCCAGTTTCCATGTGTCAACACAAGATCTGAGCACAAGACTGAAAACCCAGCTCTGGATGTCTGGCCACTTCTCACTGCATTCCTGTGTTAATGTGGAATAATAATAATAATAATAATAATAATAATAATAGAAGAAGAGGAAGAACCATGAAACTACTTACTTTGCTTGTACAATTATTAACACATTTTATTATCCACTTAGCAGTGCCCAATTAAACTTGTCCGTTCTGCAATTAAATCACAAACTTATCCCCTTCATGATTGTGAGGAGATAGAGGAAGTACCAAATAGATTATTATTATTAGTAGTAGTAGTAGTAGTATTAATAGTAGTAGTAGTGTTATAATAACAAATCATCTTATTCCTGTCAGATCCAAATGAGCCAAACACCATATATCTAACTGTACACTTTTGTTTTTATTGTTAACAAATTGTTTGGTACCTTCCAAGTTATTGAAACAAGGAGCACTGCATGCATGCATTTTTTGCTTTCATTTCCTATATGATATTCATTGAATTCTGTGATAGTTCCACCAGAAATTCTTTAATTCCATAAACCTTCTCAAACATCTGTTCTCACAACAGGGGGAGGGTAATCAGGAGGTAAAAACACTGCGGGTGCATGAGTTTTAAGTGACGCATCCAATCTAGAAACATCAGTAGGATAATTACAGTGGCTAACTACTAGAGGTGATGGTGAATGAAGTCCTGTCGTGGTTTTGGCTTTTCTGAGGAAAGGCTGGCATATATTACCATATTACCACAGACCCCAAACAAACAATAGTTAAGACCTAAAGTAATGTTTAGCGGACACAATGCACTAGTGGTGCATCACTCTACTATGCATTCATGGCTTGCACAAACAATCTGCTTGGAGGAGTCATCAGACCAGAACCTTACTTGCAACCTAATCACAAATGTCATCATCAATTTAGATATGCTGTTCCTGAAAATTATTGCAGTAAATCTCATCAAAATCTGAATCTGAAAAGAGGATGGATTCTACACCAGGACAATTATCCAAAACATACCTCAAAATCTACAGAGAACTACTTCAAGAAATTGGGAGCTGAAGCTTTTGAAATGGCCCTCACAGTTGTTTCTCTGATGTTATGGCTGATGTCCTTTCTCCTTGGCATGATTTAGACACACACCAGGGTGCTAATTACTCTCTTAATTACTGTGGAAACAGAAAGGTGTACATATATATATATATATATATATATATATATAGTGCCTTGCGAAAGCGAAAGTTTTGCCACATTTCAGGCTTCAAACATGAAGATATAAAATTTTGATTTTTTGTGAAGAATCTCCAACAAGTGGGACAAAATTGTGAAGTGGAACGAAATCTATTGGATTTTTGAAACTTTTTTAACTAATAAAAAAATGAAAAGTGGGGCGTGCAAAATTATTCGGCCCCCTAGTGTTAATACTTTGTAGAGCCACCTTTTGCTGCGATTACAGCTGCAAGCCGCTTGGGGTATGTCTCTATCAGTTTTGCACATCGAGAGACTGAAATTCTTGCCCATTCTTCCTTGCAAAACAGCTCGAGCTCAGTGAGGTTGGATGGAGAGCGTTTGTGAACAGCAGTTTTCAGCCCTTTCCACAGATTCTCGATTGGATTCAGGTCTGGATTTTGACTTGGCCATTCTAACACCTGGATACGTTTATTTGTGAACCATTCCTTTGTAGATTTTGCTGTATGTTTGGTATCATTGTCTTGTTGGAAGATACATCTCCTTCCCAGTTTCAGGTCTTTTGCAGACTCCAACAGGTTTTCATCCAGAATGGTCCTGTATTTGGCTGCATCCATCTTCCCCTCAATTTTAACCATCTTCCCTGTCCCTGCTGAAGAAAAGCAGGCCCAAACCATGATGCTGCCACCACCATGTTTGACAGTAGGGATGGTGTGTTGAGGGTCATGAGCTGTGTTGCTTTTATGCCAAATATATCGTTTTGCATTGTGGGCAAAATGTTCGATTTTGGTTTCATCTGACCAGAGCACCTTCTTCCACATGTTTGGTGTGTCTCCCAGGTGGCTTGTGGCAAACTTTACACGAGACTTTTTATGGATATCTTTGAGAAATGGCTTTCTTCTTGCCACTCTTTCATAAAGGCCAGATTTGTGCAGTGTACGACTGATTGTTGTCCTATGGACAGACTCTCCCACCTCAGCTGTAGTTCTCTGCAGTTCATACAGAGTGATCATGGGCCTCTTGGCTGCATCTCTGATCAGTCTTCTCCTTGTCTGAGCTGAAAGTTTAGAGGGACGGCCAGGTCTTGGTAGATTTGCAGTGGTCTGATATTCCTTCCATTTCAAAATGATCGCTTGCACAGTGCTACTTGGGATGTTTAAAGCTTTGGAAATCTTTTTGTATCCAAATCTGGCTTTAAACTTCTCCACAACAGTATTACGGACCTGCTTGGTGTGTTCCTTGGTCATCATGATGCTCTCTGCGCTTTCAACAGAACCCTGAGACTATCACAGTGCAGGTGCATTTATACAGAGACTTGATTACACACAGGTGGATTTTATTTATCACCATCAGTCATTTAGGACAACATTGGATCAGTCAGAGATCCTCGCTGAACTTCTGGAGTGAGTTTGCTGCACTGAAAGTAGAGGGGCCAAATAATTTTGCACGCACCACTTTTCAGTTTTTTATTTGCTAAAAAAGTTTAAAATAGATTTCGTTCCACTTCACAATTGTGTCCCACTTGTTGGTGATTCTTCACAAAAAATAAAAATTTTATATCTTTATGTTTGAAGCCTGAAATGTGGCAAAAGGTTGAAAAGTTCAAGGGGGCCGAATACTTTCGTAAGGCACTATATATATATATATATATATATATATATATATATATATACACACACATATATATATATATATACAGTGGTGTGAAAAAGTGTTTGCCCCCTTCCTCATTTCCTGTTCCTTTGCATGTTTGTCACACTTAAGTGTTTCGGAACATCAAACCAATTTAAACAATAGTCAAGGACAACACAAGTAAACACAAAATGCAATTTGTAAATGAAGGTGTTTATTATTAAAGGTGAAAAAAATCCAAACCATCATGGCCCTGTGTGAAAATAGTGTTGCCCCCTTGTTAAAACATACTATAACTGTGTTTGTGTCCACCTGAGTTCAATTTCTCTAGCCACACCCAGGCCTGATTATTGCCACACCTGTTCACAATCAAGGCATCACTTAAATAGGACCTGCTTCACACAGTAAGGTCCACCAGAAGATCCTTAAAAGCTACACATCATGCCGAGACCCAAAGAAATTCAGGAACAATTGAGAAAGAAAGTAATTGAGATCTATCAGTCTGGAAAGGGTTATATAGCCATTTCCAAAGCTTTGGGAATCCAGCGAATCACAGTGAGAGCCATTATCCACAAATGGCGAAGACATGGAACAGTGGTGAACCTTCCCAGGAGTGGCCGCGCCCGCCCAAAATTACCCCAAGAGCGCAGCGCGAGCTCAACCAAGAGGTCACAAAAGACCCCACAACAACGTCCAAAGAACTGCAGGCCTCACTTGCCTCAGTTAAGGTCAGCGTTCATGCCTCCACCATCAGGAAAAGACTGGGCAAAAATGGCCTGCATGGCAGAGTTCCAAGGAGAGAAAACCACTGCTGAGCAAAAGAACATCAAAGCTCGTCTCAATTTCTCCACAACACATCTTGATGATCCCCAAGACTTTTGGGACAACATTCTGTGGACCGATGAGACAAAAGTGGAACTCTTTGGAAGGTGTGTGTCCAAGTATATCTGGCGTAGAAGGAACACTACATTTCATAAAAAGAACATTATACCAACAGTAAAATATGGTGGTGGTAGTGTGATGGTCTGGGGCTGTTTTGCTGCTTCAGGACCTGGAAGACTTGCCGTGATAAAAGGAACTATGAATTCTGCTGTCTACCAAGAGATCCTGAAGGAGAATGTCCGACCATCTGTTCGTGTACTCAAGCTGAAACGAAGTTGGGTTCTGCAGCAGGACAATGATCCTAAACACACCAGCAAGTCCACCACCGAATGGCTGAAGAAAAACAAAATGAAGACTTTGGAGTGGTCTAGCCAAAGTCCTGACCTGAATCCTATTGAGATGTTGTGGTATGACCTTAAAAAGGCCGTTCATGCTCGAAAACCCTCTAACGTAACTGAATTAGGACAATTCTGCAAAATGAGTGGGCCAAAATTCCTCCAGGACGCTGTAAAAGCCTCATTGCACGTTATCGCAAACGCTTGGTTGCAGTTGTTGCTGCTAAGGGTGGCCCAACCAGTTATTAGGTTTAGAGGGCAATCACTTTTTCACACAGGGCCATTATGGTTTGGATTTTTTTTCACCTTTAATAATAAACACCTTCATTTACAAATTGCATTTTGTGTTTACTTCTGTTGTCCTTGACTATTGTTTAAATTGGTTTGATGTTCCGAAACACTTAAGTGTGACAAACATGCAAAGGAACAGGAAATGAGGAAGGGGGCAAACACTTTTTCACACCACTGTGTATATATATATATATATATATATATATATATATATATATATATATATATATATATATATATATATATATATATATATATATACACATATATACATATATACACATACACACATATATACATACATACACATACATACATACATACATACACACACACACACGTCATTTTTTCCAAAAAGTAAACCAATAGTCCACTCCACTGGAAACCAATGAAATCCACTGGAATTCCAACAACTCACCAGGACTTCTTGCCCGATATCAGTGCTTGACCTCACTAATGCTCTTCTGGCTGATTGAGCACAAATCCTCACAGCCATGCTCTAAAATTTAATGGACAGCTTTTGCAAAAGGATAGTTAGGATGTTCAGCAAGCACATACAGCATCGGTGTAATGATCGGGTACCTATGTATTTTTGACCATATAGTGTACTGTGTATCACATTATCTTCTTTTATCAATGGTTGATGTTGAATGCTATATTTTAGTGCCCGGCCTTTTGAAAATCTGAGAAGTTCTGAAAAACACCAGAGGCATGTAAATAAAGTGAACCTGCATTTCATGTAGCTCTTGGCTAACGGTTTAGCTGACAGTTCCTGGCAGTGTAAGCTTAACCCTCCTATCACTATATGTTATGACCCATTACCACATTTGAGATGTCTAAAATACTTGTTTAATCTCTCTTTCTCTTTTAAATGTTTTGACTTTCCTCACTTAAGGTCATGAACTTCGACAAGCCTTAAGAAAAGATATTTGCGTTTGAGACAAAAGGTTTACGGTTTTAAGCTGTTCTTTGCTTATTTTGATTTTTATTTAAAATGTGGATATTATTTTGACCCATAACATAATGAATGTAACTTATTTTCACCAACATAGTAGGAGGGTTGGTCTATACTTAGTGTTAGAATTATTTATTTAGTAAGGCTAGATATAACCTATGGTTCTAGGAGGTTCATAGAAACTCACTGTGAAAGTCATATGGATGTAAGACAACATCACTGTAAACTACAGTGCACTCCTCTAATATTGGCACCCTTGGTATATTAACAAAGAAGAAATATTAACAAAGAAGGCTGTGAAAAATTCTTTATTGTTTAACCTTTTGATTATTTGTAAATAAATAAATAAATAATAAAGATCAGAAAAATGCTCTCATAGATATCAAACAATGGCAGACACAATACAGGTTTATATATATAAACAAAATGTTAAATAAAGGTGTGCAACAATTATTGGTACCCCTATGAATTCATATGATAAAAAAAAATATTTGAAGTATATTACCATTAATATTGATATTTTTTTTTTTTTTTTTTTTTTTTTTGGGTGACTAGAAACAGGAATTGTTCAACCATGACTTCCTGTTGCACAGGGGTATAAATATGAGGTAACACATAGGCCAAATTCCCTTAGTCATCCATAACAGTGGGAAAGATCAAGGAATATAGCAGTGCTGTTGTTGAGCTTCATAAAAGGGGAAGTGGCTATATACAATAGCACAAGCATTGAAAATGCCAATTTCCAATATAAAGGCAATGATTAAGAAGTTCCAACCAACTGGAAATGTTATGAATCAACCTGGAATTGGATCTATATTGTCTCTGAACGGACTGTGAAAAGGATGGTTTGAGTGGCCATAAAACCGCCAAGGATCACAGCTGGAGAATTGCAGATGTTAGTTGCATCTTGCAGTCAGCAAGTCTCCAAAACTATAATCCAAAGTCACCTACATGACCACAAGTTGTTTGGAAGGATTTCAAGAAAACTATTACTCTCATTCAAAAAACAAGCTCAAGCATCTTCAATTTCCAGATACTACTGGAACTTCAAATGGGATCGAGTTCTATGGTTCTATGAAACCAAAATAAAGCATTTTCGGAATAAACACCAGAGGTGGTTTTGGAACACACAGGAGGTAGCCATATGGAAAATACCTCATGCCCATGGTTAAATATGGTGGTGGCTCTGTAATGTTTTGGGGCTCTTTCTCTACCAAAGAATCTGGACATTGTGCTAGGATATATGGCATCATGGATACATACATCAACAGATATTAAATGAAAACCCAACTGCCTCTGCCAGAAAGCTTAAAATGGGCCATGGTTGGATCTTTCAGCAGGACAGTGATCTAAAACATTAAAATCAAGACAAAAGGTTTATTGACCAAAAAACCAAGGTCCTGCCATGGCCATACCTGTCCCCTTACTTAAAACCCATAGAAAACCTGTGTTATGAACTGAAGAGAGCCCACCAGCGTCGCCCTCAGAATTTGAAGGATCTGGGGAGATTCTGTATGGAGGTCTAGGATCCCTTGCCATGTATCTCCAACCTCATCAGGCATTGTAGGAGAAGACTCAGCTTTTATTTTGGCAAAGGGAGATAGAGTAGCACCTAACCCTAACTATTGACAAAAAGGGTGCCAATAATTGTTGCACACCCTATATATATCAAAGATATTTTATTATTTTTTTTAAACCTGTGTTTTGTTTTGTTTGATAATTTTTTGATGTGCATGAGAGCAGAGTATTTCTGTATTTTTTTTAATAACAAAAGATCAAAAGGTTTAACAATAAATACATTTTTTGCAGCCTTCTTTGATCATACTGTATTTACCAAGGGTGCTAATATTGTGGAGGGCACTGTCTATACAGGTTGCTGAGGTTCATTTAAATAAATCGTAGACTTTGAACAATTCAGTATTTATGTAAAGTGGATAAATGGCTTATTCGATGCTAATGTGGTTTGTATCTAAATGTTTATGCATAAATATTATATCTAAAATGGCTAATTTCAATGACATGTTTTTCTTCCTTTTTAGCACATACTTAATGCATCCTTTTCATAATGCAATTAGCACTTCCCCAATATAGTTGTCTGCATTAGTGCAGGCATGTCATTTTCATAAAACATGATTTAAAAATTTTCAGGAAATTGGTCTTTATAAATTTAATTATTCGCTTTCTCTCATTGTTCATGCACCCTTTTTTCCCTTGTCAATCTTCTCTAACAAGGCTGAACGCTCCTTTCCTTTCCCACTTAAAATAGACAATCCTCTGTCTCTAATGAATTAGCATGTGGAAAGATTGAAAACAAAGTAGGTTCAAAGCCAATATAATCCCTTTCCTGTGAATACCCTCTATTCAACTTCTGAGTAGAATGAGAAAAAGAGTGCACCATTAAATATACAAGCACATCTCTGAGTAGAATACGGAACCGATTCATTAAAAATTAGCTGATATTGTTCTTGAAAGTAAACATTTGAGATCTAATAGCAAATCATTTGCCATTTGGTCCAGGTGAAAAGAGTGGCTCTTATTCCGTTCCTGATGATCAGATCAACACTAGATGATCACAGGTATTGCTAGCTAATGAATACTATTAATGCTCTCCACCAAAAGAAAGATATAATGGAGGTCAAAAAATATATGGCAGCATTATTGAAAGCAGTACTATATATTACATTTGTGTCAAAGATATAATGGGGGTTGGAGAAAACTGGAGAACCCACATGGGTAGAACAATGGGTGGCTGTGGTGCAGGTGGTAGAGTGGATTTTCCACTAATCGTAGGCGGTTCGATTCCCGGCCTGGGTGACTCCACATGCCGAAGTGTCCTTGAGCAAGACACTGAACCCCAAGTTGCTCCCAATGGCAAGCTAGCGCCTTGCATGGCAGCTCTGCTACCACTGGTGTGTGAGTGTGTGTGTGAATGGGTGAATGAGACACAGTGTAAAGCGCTTTGGATAAAAGCGCTATATAAGTGCACATTTACCATTTAGAACATAGGACACAGTAAACCAAACTCACAATCAAACCTCAGACCCTAGAACTGTGAGTCACCATGCCAGAAAAAAAATATATTTTTATGGAATAAACTTGCATCACATTCAGTGCTTATTCCCTTTTCACACTCAGTAATAATATTTATTCATACATACATTATATGTATCGATCATCATCATCATCATCATCATTATTATTAACCATCCATTTTCTGCATCACTTATCCCACACAGGGTCACAGAAGAACCTGGAGCAAATCTCATGGATCTTGGGTAGGGATAAGATGGGGGATATCCTGGACCGGGTGCCAATCTGTCTCAGGGTTTAATCACACTCATTCACACACTAAGGACAATTTGGAAATACCAATCAACCTACAATCTTTGGAGAGGCGGAGGAAATTGGAGTGTACGGAGGAAACCCAAAGCAAATGCAGAACATGCAAGCTCCGTGCATACATGGCGGAGGTGGGAGTTGAACCACCAACCCTGTAGGTGCAAGGCAAATGTGCTAAACAATATGCTATTGTGCCCCTCTATTATGCTTCTTTATTACAGTGCAGACATGCTGCTATTCCCCCCCGTTGTTGCCTGGTTGAGAAGTTGGTTCCACTACCAGAGAAAATAAAGGCTACTCTCTATTAATACTCTATTTCGTAAAACAAAAGCTTTTACTTTTGGTGTGTATGTAAACACTTGCTTCACAGTGGTGAGGTGTGCCTTGATACAGTAAATATAGCACACACTAGTCAGTCTGAATCTCACTGCTATACAGCACACATCATCTGTGGTGCAATCATGGTGACTGTAGAGCAATATTTACTATGGGGATTAATTTAGAAGAATACAATTTTGCAGGTACAGTCCCTTCTGAAACTATTGGAATGCCAAGTCCAATTAATTTATTTTTGCTTTAGATTGAAGACATTTGGGTTTGAGATCAAAAGATGAATATGAGATGAGAGTTTAGGATTTCAGCTTTATTTCCTGCTATGTATATGTAGAGGTGTTAAACAACATCGAACATAGCACATTTTGTATCATACCATCCAATTTGTAGGCAGCCAACAGTATTGGAACATGTGACTGACCAGTGTTTCTTGCTACCCAGGTTTGTCCTGGTAGATTGATTGTTTAAACAATAAATAGCTCTGAACATTTACTCCTGGAATTAGCCTTAAATTTCACACCAAAAACAAATTAACTGACCTTTCCATTCCAGTAATATCAGAGGGGACTACATGATGAAACTGAACAGTGTAACGCCTTCATATAACTCTCCTGCTACAGTAGCAAAACATGCAGCCATATTAAGAGAAAATATGAAGTATACCAAGACAATTAAGATGCTAGCCAGACTCAAATATTTCACTTGCTATGTAGGTAGAGAACAGCACAGCTCATAGCTGAAACATTCATGAAGGACTTGCTGACTTTTCGACGGTAAAAACAGGTTGGGCTTCCTTAAAAACTTTATCAGGAGATGATACGGACTATGGTTACACAATTGACTCACCCCAGAAATTCATATACTCATTTGTTTCCCTTACCCAGTATTAATGCAGGTAACTAGC
Source organism: Ameiurus melas (assembly GCA_012411365.1). Lineage (NCBI taxonomy): Eukaryota > Metazoa > Chordata > Actinopteri > Siluriformes > Ictaluridae > Ameiurus > Ameiurus melas. The sequence goes on from CM022752.1 coordinate 37,054,127, forward strand.
TGGTTATATGCTATTAGATTATGTGTTACTCAGTTAGATTTCCTGGAACCAAAATATGGGATGGTGTAGAACAAGTTTACTTTCCCTGTAGACTAGTTAATGGATTTTTCACTTGTCCACGTCTGACCATGCATGAACAGCAGTCTGAAAATATGTAACTGCTGGCTTTATATATTCTGGAGAAAACAAGCATGTGTTTGACCTTTGACCTGTTTGGAATTGTGACTGTAGTATGGCAGGGGAAACCTATCTTACGGGTGGTAATTGAATTTGACTAATTAGTTCACCCTTACTCTTTAATCAACCATGATTACAGCTATCTAGTAAAGCTCTAAAGGATTGTTTTCTAGATCACACACTCGTTACAATCATCTAATCTCCATTTGCTCATTTATTCAATATTGATTTTAATGACAGTGGACTTCAGTGTGGCCATGTAAATAAGCTACATTTGTGCTATGCTTAATTATATGCCCTAAAGAAAGAAAAAAAAAAAAAACGCACACACTTAACATGTTCATAATCACATTTACAAATGTGGTTTCTAGAAACCTCACATGACATTATGTCTTCTTAGTGAAATAAAAATTACTCTAGTTGATGGAAAATAATTATTTATTTATTAGAACCTGCATAAAGGTAGTCATCACTGCATCCTTTTGTGGTATTTTTTTTTAATCCTGCATAGTTCATTAAGACACATTGTCCTTGTATTCTCTGTCCACTGAAAGCACTTAGCATTAGCACTGGGCATTGAAATCCATGTCATAGCAATTCATATTAGCAATTTCCTTTACTCATGGAGGTAATTTACATTTGCCAGACATTTTAGCAAGGCATTATACATAATTTGATATGATTTACAGCACAATAATGAATGCTGCTAATGGCCTCACTTGAAGCCGTATCTTCTTCTGTACCATATTGAATGGAGTAAAACATATGAGAGGACTACTGAAGGCAATTTAGTCTGTGATTAGTTTTTTGGGTTATCACTGATCATCTACTGGAAGGTTAATATCCAATTATTTTTCACTGTAGTAATTCTGAAGACACAGAAATGAAAATGCAGCAGCTTTGTCTGAAAGATAATACAAACAAGCTTAAAAGGAGAAGCAGAGATAGAAGAATATTAACCAAGGAAAAACAATTAAAAAGATGTATTACACAGACACAATGCATTATAAATATCTAAAATGAATATTTACATTAAATTAAGTAAAAGAGTAACAGAATAATATGTAAAAAAAAATATATATAATAATAATAAATAATAATAGTAATAATAAAAACACTCCTGTTTCCTTGCTTTTTGGATATTTTGAAAAATATTTAATGTAGTTTTATTGTTAATATTGTTAATATATGGTTCTACCCTTCATATTCAATAGCTTGTAAAATAGCACTTGGTCCAGCAAACCCTAATACAGTATATTACATTGTTGTCGTCATGCGCACATGTTAATGAAGCCTTGAGATTGCTTCATTAATTGAATGCAGAATATTTTTGTGATTTAACAAAACAACAAAAGGTTAAACAACAAAAAACAATTTTTCACAGCCTCCTCCGATCATATTTACCAAGGGTGCCAATATTAGTTGAGGGAACTGTATCATACACCTGTCAATTAAGTGATTCTGAAGAACACCAAATGAAGATCAGCTGTTTCAGTAGGATTTTTTGACATCTTGATTTCATTGCATGCTTAATCAATGGTCCCAGAATAGCTTAGAAAGCATGTACAGGATCTCATTGTCAAAAGGTAATGATCAGGAGAGGAGTACAAAAGAATTTTCAGAAGATTATATGTACAATGGAACACTGAATGCCATCGTAAACAAGTGGAGAACATGGAGGACCACAGTGACATTACTGTACCAAGAACAGCATGTTCCTCCATAAAAAGGAGAAAACTTACTGCAGCATTAAAGAAATTGCAGCAACATTAAAGGACTTGCAGGAATATCTGGCAAGTACCGTTGTCACATACAGGGAGTGACCAATCTTGTTTTCTTCACATGTCTGGGGTAGAGTGCTTACACAGCCCTTCATCATGAAAACAAACCACGCAGGCAAATGTGTTATGGTCTTATGAGACCAAATGTATAATGTTTTGGGCATAATTCCAAAATATGTTTGGCACAAAAACAAGCCAGCTTTTCACAAAGAAAAAACATGCAAGTAAAGCATGATGGTGACAGGTTTCAGAAAAAAGATCAATTTTTGGAATGGCCCAGTCACAACCCAGATATAAATCTTATTGACGACCTGTGGAATAATGTATATGGTTTAACTCAGATCTGAATATGGCCTTAAAGAGATAGAAACCTAAACTATGAGAATTGACATAAAAAGAATTATTTGTTTCATCACTTGTTTCTTTCAAACCTGAATTGTCAAAAAATATGTAGAGTTTCAAAGAAGCTAGATTATAAAGTACTACTACTACTAGTAGTAATAATAATAATAATAAAAAAATATAGCTGCAAGCAGCAATACTGTGGTCAAGACATTTATTGTCACAATAGAAGCTTTGTGACATATTTTAAAATGTTGTAAACTTTCAATCATAAAAAAATATATTTTAAAAATAACTAAAAATAGCTACTGCTTAGAAATTTTGGCCAGCATGTGCTGCCATTTGAATATGGTATGGTTTATCAAGATTCTGTGAATAGATTTTTTTTTTTTTTTCGTGAGTTCCTCTAGATGACACAGGTCAATTTTCATGCAAATAGGACAAATGGCAAGAGTTTGTAAAAGTATGTTTTCAAAACATTTAAAAATAGAGGACAGGAAGTTTGGTCGACCATGGCATAATTGGCATCATTGTTCTTGACATGAACCACGGAATCTATCAAGACCAGGCTCATGTGGTGTCAGTTGTGGTCTCATTTCAGGTGTCAATAGCTATTAGCATTTTAAGAAATATTTTTTGACCACAAGGTGGCACTGTCCTGAAACATTTTGAGTCCCTTCAGAGCATGGTGCCAAAGACCCATACCAAGTTCCATAATGATACAAGTTGTTCGTAAAATAAAGCATTTTATGACAAATTTTATGACAAACTGTTCAGAAATTATAAGCAAAATTCTCCCCCCCCATATCTTGTAACCACTAGGTGGTGCTGTTACAAAATGCTGATGAGAGATACTAAGTTCCGTCAAAATGTATCAACGCCTTAGGGAGAAATACCCATTTTGGCATCCATGTCACCATTTGAAAGCGATATGGATTTATCAAAATTCTGTGAGTAATTTTGTTGCAAGTGTCTCTAGAAGATGCAGGCCAAGTTTCATGTAAATCGGACAAATGGCCTAGGAGGAGTTCGAAAGAATAGTTCGTCTTCTTGAGCCAAGGAATCAGAGGGAAAAAAATTAATTAATTAATTAATTAAAAAAATATTTCTAGGACTTACACTTCAGAAGTTTTTAACATAAACATGAGTGCATGTTTGGACAGTTCATGGAACCAAAGGGATTGAGTTAGAGAGTCTAAATTTGCTGCATTAAAAGATCAGTCTTCGATCTGTGTGCCAAATTTCACAACTTTCCCCAAAAGCTATTCTATGGGCTGCCCTATACTTCCAGAGTGGAAGAAAAGGAAAAAGAAGCAGCATAATATAATTATTATCATTATTATTATTATTATTATCATTATTATCATTATTATTATCATTATTATTATCATTATTATCATTATTATTATTATTATTATTTCCATCCCTCACCAGATCTCAACCAATTATAATTAACTTTAACATCAGTATTCCCTAAATAAGTAAACAAATTCTCAAGTGTAAAAATTTACTAAACAAACAAACAAACCAACCCCCCACACACACACACACACACATACAAAACACCACACTGTAAGGGGAGCAATCTGTTAAGTCCTCTCAACTTGCAAATTCTATACAACTCACACTTTGGTCTCATGTCCTCAATATTGATCAGAAGCTAGTAAAACACCAACAAAACTGCTATGCTTAGAGCTTCTGAAGCCAAGTAAGGATACTCATAGTGTTGCCATTAGCTTGGCAAATGCTATCTTAAGTCTCTAAAGACCAGAGATTGTTGGCCCAGACAATAAGTGTGACTCTAGGGGTGACTGGTGAGAAAGAGCTCACCATTTCTCTAACACTATTTATTTACAAAGTACCTCAGATGAAAAAAAAAAGACAAATAAAAGAAAATGAATGCAAATATTGGTATAGTGGAATGTGTAATAATTTAATAAAATTTTAATACAACAATAGATTTTTCACTTATCTCTTAATATTTTGTGAAAACATTGTTTATATAATTTTATGTAATAATTATTTTATATTTTCTTTATTTTATCTTTATTATTTATGAGCATTTTGCAACTACAAACTAGACAACACATCAGTAAATTAAAATTTAGATTACTGTCTAAAGATTAAACTGTACTTCTACATAGAAGATGAAGTCTACAATTACAAACTGCACACTCTCAGAAATAAAGTGCATATTTCACACATTTTGTACCTTGTCATGTGGTGTGCATTTGGTTGATATCCAATGCAAGTGCAATGCCCCTTTCAGAAAGTTGTCCAGGAGAATTTGAAAAGCTCCCAGAGAGTTGTTATCCACAGCACTGTGGTACTCATGGCTGCCACATTTAGAGTAGACAGTGAGCTGCATTTTTTTTAAGGCAGAAAATGTTTTGGGTATTTTGGGAATTAGGCAACACACTGGATCCAGGCAATGCTATGCACACCATTTGCAGAACATCTGCTACCCAAGGGCATACCAAACCCATGTTTTCTGGATTTGATCACATTTCTCATTATGAGGGGCCAAACCCTCTGGCACAGGTGATCTGGCTGAAGGTGTCAAATCTCTGCCTATTTGGGGCGGCAGATCTGCTCAGGAAGGAATGAGATCCAAGGTCTTGCTGGCCATTGCAGGAAGAATCAATGGTAGAGAAGGAAAAAAAAAAAAAAGTATATATATATATATATATATATATATATATACACACACACACACACACACACCTTTTTTTTTTTCTCTTCAATGACAAGGCTGATTCAAGAGCCAGAACATCCTTTCCCAGCAGGTTGTCCAGCTCTGCCATGGAGAACCATAATCAGCAGCCTCAGACCTTCATATTAGTGGATATCCAGCAAACCTAGAGTGAACACAGCAGTGAACATAGCATGGTTTCATAAGGAAAACCCACTCAACCATACTAGTGGAATTTAGCCATAGACCCACTGGTCAGTGGGGGTATGGAATACTCAATGGAGACAACAGCAAAGAAGCAACAGACTCAGTGGAGAGAACTAAGTGCCACTTAATGACTGGGGAGGGGGGAAATATGCAGTGTAACTTCATAAAGTGAACATCACAGTGAGTGATTTCTTGTTAGCATTACTATCCTTATTAGATAAGGGCAATTTGAAGCTTTAATGTATAAAAACACATTCATTGTGGTAGAACAGAAGAGTGGAGGCTTCTTTTGGAGGACAAAATTGTTCTGAGTATAGTCAGTAGCTGCTAAGTATATAGCTCAATCCAACATGTATAAAGCAAGAAGAATAAAAATGACTGTATTGAAGCAGTAATTAATGCAAATACTGTGTCATACATCACTACTTTACTTTGATGGAAAGTCTTGGCATGAGTACAAGAAGATAACCAGATGATTTTCACAGCCTCTGTGGTTAAGAGCGCTTAAATGGAAGCTTTATTTACAATATATTTTTTGAAATAAAAGCATTTATAAGCTATTCAATGCAAATTCATACCAAAATGGGATAAGTTAGGAGTAACACACTGTGCTGTTGTAGAAAGTGTAAGAAAACTTCTGAAACAAGCATCCAGAGTCAAAAATATTCGTAGAACCACAAGCAGAAGTTATTAATATGATGTGTGAAACTAGCTAAGCTTTATTTAACCATTTAATCATACTCCTCATCCTTCTTGATTCATTCATGATTAAGTCACCACTCTATAAATTATAACAGCATTCTTAAACAGATAACTCAGGGCTATAGCCAGCATTCGTTTCTAGAAATAAGTTAACCCTGATGAGTGCATCACTTGCTAATGGCATGCTCAGTTTAAGCTGAAGTGTAAACTAGCATTTGCCATGGAGATAATTATAGAATAGAGGATTAGGGGACTCTGTACACCAGCAATCCATGCAGCCTTATTGGGTTGCCATGGCAGCAGTTTTCCTAAATGTTCTTGAAAGGAAATGACATCATAATCACTAAAGGTTGTTAAGATTGCCTGTGGCACTGAAACAGCAAAAGCAATAGTTCTACTCTGGCCTGGTGAATTCTGAATATATTCCATTTATGGCCATTTGGTCATTATGTTATGTTGACCATTATCCAAAGGAAGTGAATTTTAACATTTCATAACTTAAAATGTTTGGTCTTGTACAACTTACAATTTTTCAACTGTGAGAACATCCTTGTCCATCACAGTAGCAGACATCCTTTATAATATATGCAGTAATACTTAGAAAGGTATAGAACATACCTCCATTGCATAATTACATACTTGATGTGATGTAGGCACACGACAAGCCACAAGAATTAGTATTTCAAGAGATGTAAAAACAAAAGAAGAACAAAAAGGTTTGAGGATTCATGTCCATTATAAAATGCAAATAATATAAATTTATTTAAAAACAACTTGTAGAACTCTATTTGAAGGTTAATTACATTGGATCTATCTATTCATGTACGGTATGCATGTGTGACTGTAGTGGTGGGTAAAGGTTCACTCTAAGAACAGGTGGGTGGTCATTCAGTTTTCTTTTATTGGACCTGAGACAAACATGACCAAAGGCTGTTTAAACATACAGTGGACCAATTCTGCTCGGAGGTCAACAGAGAGAGATACAAGACTCTGCTCCTGTGAAATGTGCAGTTTCACAAGTTTACAGTGGACATATAATGGACAGAAATTAAAAATAAATAAATAAATAAATAAGAATACATTTAGAAAAATAAAATACAAAACACCACCATTCCCTCATTACTTTCATAAATTCACATTAGCAAAAAATAATAAAATAAGTAACCATCAGTTTATGATTACATAATTTTTTAATGCAACACAAAATAAATTAAAAAAACCCAACTCTGTGATGGCACAGTTGCATGTGTGAGCAGATTACACATGCTCGAATGCTCAGTTTCAGTTAAGACTGGAATTTCTTACACAGAAAATGGATATAACATGGAGCCATTTCTCCTTGGAGTTCTCGCCTGGTTTCCCACTGAAGCTAAGCAGGGTTGACCCTGGCCAGTCCCTGAATGGCAGACCTCGTGGGGAAAACCAAGGTTGCTGCTGGAAGTGGTATTAGTGAGGCCGGCAGGTAGTGCTCACCCTGTGGTCTGTGTGGGTCCTTATGCCCCAGTATAGGGATGGGACTCTATACTGTAAAAACAGCATGGTCATTTGGATGAGGTGTTTATCTGATCATAACCCTCTGTGGTAATTAAAAATCCCAAGATGCTTATCATAAAAGAGTAACGGTATACCCCAGTGTCTTGGTGAAATACCCCCATTGGCCCTTCTCTATAATGGCCCCCTAATAATTCCCATGTCTGAATTGGCTACATCACTCTCTCCTCTCCACTAATAGCTGGTGTGTGGTGGGTGTTCTGATGCACTACGGCTGCTGTCATATTTCTACCTTTATCAAATCATCTTGCATTGCTTTGCATTGTCCTTATGAATGGCCTATTAAGGTCTAAAGTAGGTACCAAGTAAAGTGTTATACAGTGAATTAAGAACATATATATTTCTTTTACAGAGCTCTGTACTGTTAGGAGCAATTATTTATAAGCTTACTTGTTTTCATTTTTCTTTCCAATTAGTCCTTACAACAACATTATCCCCCAAAACACCTCTGCACCCCGGTGGAGTGTAACAGTCAGCTTTTTGCTGTAAAGTATACATGTTGTAGGATATATCTCACAAAGTGGTGGCAATGGCTAATGCATACAGAACAGGGTACACTGATAAGAGAAGCATGAAAGAATGAAGATAGCAGAACATCTATTATACAAAGCCATCTGTTAAAAAAAAAGCTCTGAAACACAAGTCTGTGAAAAGAAAGCAATTTATTTCACAAATTTGAACACAAACCCCCTCTCTCATTCTTTTTGTTGATGATTATTCAAAAACAAGCACTAAGGATAAGTTATGCATTATGGATAAAATATACATTCCCCTAGCTTGAATTATTTTGGAAAATATTATAGATTCTAGTTCTTTCCTAGTTTACATACAACCAGAGCTGACTCAGATTTTATTATTATTATTAATATTATTATACTGTAAATGATTTCAGTGTTACAGTTTGTTAAATATTACAACATGTACATGTGTCATGACAGGATCGGAATCTGTGTCAAACACATCTACAACCTACAAATATGGACTCAAAGCACCACAACACCCATCGGTCTCATTCAATGTCACATTCACAGTCACCAGATTACTAATCACAAAACACCTGGACTCAATTACCACTCACCTATATAAGCACACTTCATACACTCTCTCATGGTGCTTTTGCAGCTGATCTCTTACCAAGCTTTTGCATCTATGTTCTCAACCATGTTTTTTTTTGTTTGTTTGTTTAATCTGTTTTGTTTTCCTGATTTGTATCATTTGGGCTTTTGGCTCTTTTTTTTGTTAATTGTCTGACCTACTGAGTGTCTTTGATCAAATTTTGGCCAATACCTGTGATTGCAGCTAACTCACTGATGAATACGTTTTCCCTTTAAAATTAATTTCTCTCATTCATATACATACATAATATATATATATATATATATATATATATATATATATATATATATATATATATATATATATATATATATATATATATATAGAGCAACTTTACCCTGGTCAGGTTGGATCTAGAGACGATACTGGGAACAGCGGGAAGATGGGAATAAACCCTGCCTGGGATATATATAAAAATATATACAGTATCTCACAAAGGTAAGTACACCCCTGACATTTTTGTAAATATTTGATTATGTCTTTTAATGTCATAACACTGAAGAAATGACACTTTGCTACAATGTAAAGTAGTGAGTGCACAGCTTGTATAACAGTGTACATTTGCTGTCCCCTCAAAATAACTCAATACACAGCCATTAATGTCTAAAGCGCTGGCAACAAATGCGAGTACACCCCTAAGCAAAAGTGTCCAAAAGGGGCCCAAAGTGTCAATATTTTGTGTGGCCACCATTATTTTCCAGCACTGCCTTAACCCTCTTGGGCATGGAGTTCACCAGTGCTTCCCAGGTTGACACTGGAATCCTCTTCCACTCCTCCATGACATCATGGATTTGGTGGATGTTAGAGACCTTGTGCTGCTCCACCTTCCATTTGAGGATGCCCCACAGATGCTCAATAGGGTTTAGGTCTGGAGACATGCTTGGCTAATCCATCATGTTCACCCTCAGTTTCTTTAGCAAGGCAGTGGTTGTCTTGGAGGTGTGTTTGGGTTCATTATCATGCTGGAATACTGCCCTGCTTGGGATCATGCTCTGCTTCAGTATGTCACAGTACATTTTGGCATTCATGGTTCCCTCAATGAACTGTAGCGCCCCAGTGCCGGCAGCACTCATTCAGCCCCAGACCATGACACTCCCACCACCATGCTTGACTGTAGGCAAGACACACAAGTCTTTGTACTCCGCACCTGGTTGCCACCACACACGCTTGACACCATCTGAACCAAATAAGTTTATCTTGGTCTCATCAGACCACCGGACAAAGTTCCAGTAATCCATGTCCTTAGACTGCTCGTCTTCAACAAACTGTTTGTGGGCTTTCTTGTGCATCATCTTTAGAAGAGGATTCCTTCTGGGATGACAGCCATGCAGAACAATTTTATGCAGTGTGCGGCATATGGTCGGAGCACTGAGAGGCTAACACCCCACCCCTTCACGCTCTGCAGCAATACTGGCAGCACTCATATGTCTATTTCCCAAAGACAACCTCTGGATATGACGCTGAGCACGTGCACTCAACTTCTTTGGTCGACCATGGCGAGGCCTGTTCCGAGCTTAACCGGTCTTGTTGAACCGCTGTATGGTCTTGGCCACCGTGCTGCAGCTCAGTGTCAGGGTCTTGGCAATCTTATTATAGCCTAGGCCATCTTTATGTAGTGCAATAATTATTTTTTCAGATCCTCAGAGAGTTCTTTGCCACGATGTGCCATGTTCAACTTCCAGTGACCAGTATGAGGGAGTGTGAGAGCTATGACACCAAATTTAACACACCTGCTCCCCATTCACACCTGAGACTTTTCAACACCAACAAGTCACATAACACTGGGGAGGGAAAATGGCTAATTGGGCTCAATTTATACATTTTCGCTTAGGGGTGTACTCACTTTTGTGGCCAGCAGTTTAGACATTAATGGCTATGTGTTGAGTTATTTTGAGGGGACAGAAAATTCTGAGGGGACAGAAAAATGTTACACAAGCTGTACACTCACTACTTTACATTATGCAAAGTGTCATTTCCTCAGTGTTGCCAAATGAAAAGATATAATTAAATATTTACAAATGTGAGGAGTGTACTTACTTTTTTAAGTGTACTTACACATATATATATACAGACACAGATTTGTCAGTTCCTGCTGTGAGATGTTATTCCACTCTTCCACCAAGGCATTTGCAAGTTCTCAATCACGTTTAGAGGGACACATGGTTAAATGCAATTTTCTACTGCAAGGACGATCAGCTGTCCTTCATGTTACCCTGACGCACTGTCTTAGGTGTCTTACATTACAGACATTGCAGTTTATTGCTCTGACACATTTGCATTCCTCATGCCTCCCAGCAGCAGGCCTATGGCATGTTCACTCAGGTGCACAGGTACCCTAATCATCTTTCTTCTGGTGTTTTTCAGAGTCAGTAGAAAGGTCTTTATAGTGTCCCAACTTATTACAACTGCGACTGTAATTACCTACTGCCTGTAAACTGTTTGTGTTTTAAAGACTGTTCCAGTCTTTAATTTGTATGTGCAATAATTGTTTGTTTATTAAACAAGCATGAAAAAATCATGTAAACCCTTTCCAATAAAGATCTGTAAAGCTTATTTGGATTTTGATAAATGATCTTTAAATACAGTCTCCTGAAAAAGGGATGTTTCTTTTTTTGCTGAGTATATACAGTTATATACCCAAAATTTGCATACCCTTTGCAGAATCTGCAAAATCTTATAACTTAACAAAAGAAGAGGGATCATAAAAATCCCTTTTTTATTTGTATTTAGTACTGTCCTGAATGATAATGGGTGAATTTATAAAAATTACCCCATACAAAAGTTTACATACCCTTGATGCTTAATACTGTGTCATTACCTGGATGATCCACAACTGTTTGTTTGTTTGTGATAGTTGTCTATGAGTCCCTTGTTTCTCCTGAGCAGTTAAACTGCCCACTGTTCTTCAGAAAAACCCTGAACATTCTTTGCTTTTCCAGCATATTGTTCATATTTGACCGATTCCCAACAGTGGCTATAAGATGCTGAGATCCATCTTTCCACACTGAGGACTCACAACTATTACATAAGGTGCTGATACATTCGCTGATATTCAAGAAGGTAACAATACATTAAGAGTCAGGGGGTATAAACTTTTGAACAGGTTGATTTATTTAAATTGTTAGTATTTTGTTTAAAAGATCTTTTTTATTATTATTATTATTCAGTACTGCCCTTCAGATGCTAAATAGGATAATTACATGTCTCACAGAAGACAAAATAACAATTTTACACAATCATCCTTTTCAAATGTTAACATCCCAGTGGCTCTATTGTTAAGTGAATGTTTGCACCTTATGTAATTCTTGTGTTCGAGTTATACATATCACATATGAACAAAATTTGTCTCGTGGAATCCACAAGTGTCTCAATGTTACGAAACAGTACTCAACAGGAAGTAAGCGCAGGAGTAAAGTCTTTATTTACACTTAAGAGAGGAAACTCTAACTATGGCATGAAACTAGGAACAGGAAACTAGACAGAGCATGGACACATTACCGCCTAGCACCATTATACATTCCGTCTTTCCTTTAATCCGTTGTTACTCTATGCCAATAAAGCCCGTCGTTCGTAGCAACGTGAGGGGTTTAAATAATCAATTACAATTACCTTAATTACTGACAGCTGGCAACACTTCACAACACACCCTCGCACCTCCGCCAATAACTGAGCCGGGCAGGGTCTGAACAGGAATCAAAACAAGTGCACATTCCCATTGTAAATAAAATCTTAGCATCCATGTGCACTTCAAGAACGTGCACACGCTCTCCAGCTGCTCGGGTTCATCCTCGCAGCAACGCCAACTGCCGTCTAGATTGTGACACTCAATTTTCCAGTCAAACCCATTTACGCAATTCCAATACTGCCCAATACTGTATACTGGGCCAGGAGGGTGCTACACAATAGTGGCGGTTGAGGAGAGTTCCCATATACTTTGTAAAGTGCTTTGAGCGTCTAGAAACGCACAATATAAATTTAACTTTAAATGTAATGTGTGTCTATATTGTCTCACCGCACTGTGAAGAGGATGGTTTGAGTTGCCATACAAGGATCATAGTTGGAGAATTGCAGAAGTTAGTTGTGTCTTGGGGTCAGAAAGTCTCCAAAACTACAATCTGAAGTCACTTACATCACAAGTTGTTTGTAAGGTTTCCAAGAAACAAGCCCCTTCTACCTGGAAGGAGGCAAGCGCGGGCCGAGGATAAGCAGCCAGACGAGCGAGAAGTGAGGCGTGGTGTACAAAGTCCGAGGCAAACAATAATCCAAAATGTAAATCCAGAATCGTAGTCGTGAGCGAGGCGGAAGTCCAAAACCATGGACGATGCAATGTTTTGTGGAGATCGTGGTAACAAGCAAACGTAGAGCAAGCTTTAGCGTTACTTCGCGCCGCGCTGTTGTTCCTCGGGTCTTAAAAACAATTGAGCGGCGCGCAGGTGTTCGCACTCAGTATTCCAGCGAATTTAAGCGCGGGTGTGGCTAGGATGTGTAGTCCACGCCGGCTCAGCGGCCGCAAGTTCGCCGTGGCGTAACACCCCTATCCAAAAACAAACTCAAGCATCTTCAGTTTGCTAAACACTACTGGAACTTCAAATGTGATTTGGTTCTATGGTCACATGACACCAAAATAGAGCTTTTTGGCAATAAATACCAGAGGTGGTCCTTGCGCACACATATGGAAAAGTACTTCATGCCCACCATTAAATATGATGATGGATCTTTAATGTTTTGGGACTGTTTTTCTGCCACAGTACCTATACATTGTATTATGATACATACTCTATAAAATATCAACAGATATTAAATGAAAACCTGACTGTCTCTGCCAGAAAGCTTAAAATGGGCCTTGGTTGGATCTTCCAGCATGTCAATGATCCAAAATATACATAAAAATTAACACAAAAATGCTTTACTGACCACAAATTAAGGTACTGTCATGGTCATCCCAGTCCCCTGACATGAAACCCATAGAATACCTATGGGGTCAACTGAAAAGGAGAGTCATCCAGCATGGTCCTTGACATGTGTAGGATCTGGAGAGATTCTGTAAGGAGGAATGGTCTCAGATCCCTTGCCATGTATTCTCCAACCTCATCAGAATGTATAGGAGATGTCTCAGAACTGTTATCTTGGCAAATCTGTTATCTTGGTGCCAACGATTGTTGCACACCTATATTTAACATAGGGTTTTTTTTTTGTCTTTTATATATATATATATATATATATATATATATATATATATATATTATATATTTTAAATATATATATATATATATATATATATATATATATATATATATATATATATATATATATATATATATAAACCTGTGTTTTTATGGCAAAATAGAGTAGTATTTGGTTGTCTACGGGCTATCAATGATTCCCTCTATTTTGAATAAAGGCCCAGTCAGAGCTGAAGCAGCCTCATAGCATAATGCTGCCAGCACCATACTTCAGCATGGGTGTCTTATTTGGTGGGTGATGAGCTATCTTTTTTTTGCATGAAAACACATCATTTAGAATTGGAAAAAAAGTTCTATCTTTGTCTTAGATCAATCATGTTTTTGTGCTTGTCTTAGAATGGGTTCACTATTTTTTGTATGGAAGAGTGGAATACAATTGCCAAATCAAGTAGGTAGACTCTTACTCAAAAATACTGAGTGCTGTATTACAAGCAAAAGGTTCTTTAAAAATTATTAGTTAAGTGTGCAGTTTTTTGTGATGAAAAAAATAAATAAATAAAATAAAACCTAGATAAACTGTTAGACCTTTTTCCTGTGATAGAGGCAACAAAATTCAAGTGAAAAACAAAAAGAAGCATTTTCTTTAAAAGGAAAATAAAAGAAAACATTAACAATAACCTGGTTGCACAAGTGTCCACATGCTTTTTAACAGAGGTGTGTAGACATTTTATACCCAATGTGATTAAAAATGTGATTTATAATGTAAAAATGAACGATGCATCTGCAAATCTATAATTGCTCATATTATCTGCTGCAGTTTAGAGCCCAACACACATCTACAAGCGTACTGTTCAGCAATCACGAAGGCAGACAAATCATTTCTGTATGCAAATTTATTTCATACATAATCAGAAGGCTCTTTTGAGTATATCTCAGGTGCTCATTTTGAAATTTGTGCCTATGTAACAGGAAGATTTACCATTATCACTGGCTATGGTTTGAAATGTGGCCCAACTCTAGCATCAGACTAGCTACTGAGACAGTAACAAGCTGCAATATGAGAGAAAGGTAGGCAAATGTTTCTTTATTGGAAATGGGATAATTTTGATAATTTTAAGTTCAATTTATCTTGGTGAGAAAGTTTTAGTTTCCTTTGAAAACATACATTTTAAGGTCAATATGCTGAAACTGGTTATATCAATCTTATGTGACACAAGTTTATGCACATTAATTGCTATATTACAGCTAGCTACATCAACTAGCTATTCTAGTTTAATGCACCCCCCCCCCTCAATTATATATAAAAACCTTCCCAAATGATCTCTTATATTCATATTAGAACCTGTCAGATCAAAGTTCAGACTAAAGCATATGATTTTGTTAGAATTATGAGGAACTGTCTATGCTTGAACATTGGTAACGTCTTGTTTATTATGTTTGTTATCACAAGCATGGTGAAGTAGTTAGTATGTGAGGTGGACTGAATTCTGCAAAATAAAAATGGCAATAAAATAAATAAAAAAAAGTTTTTCTGCAAATAATGTACTTGGGCATCTTTAATTTGAGAAAACTTAAATACATTTTCCCAATTATTTATTTCTTTATTTATTTGTAAATAAGTTTCTTTCTAACCTTGAGTTTCTTTTTGTAGGCAAAGATCATGTTGGTTAAGTAGCCAGTTTAATCGCTATGGTCTGGGGTTGAATTGGTAGCTTTGGTTACTGTCTGAGCAATGTTTCTCATGAAGTCCTTGTATTGATGATCCTCCATACCCTTAGATATCCTTCACCAAATAAAAACAAGCTGGCAGGTGAACTGACTTCTCTAAATTGCCACTAGGTGTGAATTAGTTTGAGTGTGGGTTTGTGTATTGCCCTATGATGGACTAGCATCATGCACACGGTAGATTTCGACCATATGTCCACCTAATAGACTCTAGATAAAGCAGTTACTGTAGATAGATGGAATTTTTTTAAATAAAAATTAAATAAAAATTACCAGCATTAACCGTTTAAATATGTCGGAAGTAAATTTGAGTTTGATTGATTTATATTTGATTGAACTTTTATATGTCGACTCACTTGCATACATGTAATGCATGCTCTCTCAGCGACATCAAGGCATGAACTGTTGCACTCTGAACTGCTTGCACGTCATACTGACAGGTGTATAGACCAAAGATATAAAGCATGCATTGTCTCTGACAGATGATTGGCTATCGACTGAGACACTATATTATTTCAGAATATTACAGGAACCAATATACATCTTCTGCACGTGAGTGTGCATACCTCCACTTATGCTCACATCCTGGTCAGATAGCGACTTTTTGGACAGCGTGTCTATAACAGGGTTGTCCTTGCCGGCACATTATACAGTGGGGGAAATATGTACTGAATGCGTCAAAAAAATTTTCAGTAAATATATTTCCAATGAGGTTATTCACATGAAACTTTCAACAGACTTCAGTATTAACTCAAGAAATCCACACATATAAAGAAATCCAATGGGCTGACAATGGCTGCAGCTGCCATATGACCCAACAGTCTATCAGAGAGACTGGAGGAGATGCTCAGATTCAGCTTTATCTTGTTCAATGTTGATAGGATTGATCCTACCGAAGAGTATGGTTTAGATGACACAGACGTAAAATTGGACACATACTCCCATCTTTTTTGCAGACCAGGAAATAACGGCTGTGAAAACCTCTTTCCCTCAGGGAATGAGGTACATGTTCTATGGCCCCTTTGTCCAAGAGGGATCCTACTTCCTGTGCTAACTTCAATATCTGCTCTGTGCTGACTACTGTGGTGAGCACACCTATGAACCAGGGGTTCAAGCTCTGAACTGGACCTGGTTACTCTTTTCTACAGAGGCAGAACCCATGGAGACACATTTGGCAGTAGTTTCCATGCTGCTAGATGGTCTTTTAGTGATGTTCAATTTTCAAAATTCTGGGGAAAGGAAAGCATCAGATTTTCATTGCCCTGTCACAGCTCGCTGACTAGAGAACACTGAAAACTTGGGACAGCTTTGGCTAGTAGATGCTCTACAGTAGTACTGGGGATAACTGCCCTAACAACCACATGTCCCCTGATGTATCCATACAGGGCCCCTCAATACCACTCCTTCCTTGGCTGCTTGGCCATTATGACCATTCACAGATCAGGCCTATTAGCTGGCTATGCCTGGCTCCCCTGGCTCTCTCCTGGGGGAGGTTTGCCACCACATTTGCCTTCTGTACCTCCCTTGCATTAGAGCTGGCCCAGGCTCCACTCATGGATGGCAAATTCAACATGACAGGCAAGGAACTGGCTGAATACTGTTGTCTGTCATGCTCACTCAGCAGGTCTGCTTGGTAGGCCTGCAACCCTGCCATTTTATGCAGTGACCCACAAGCAAGACCCACTGCAGCATAGGCCTTGCCTACCAGTGTTGTGAATTCTTTATATTTGCAGATTTCTTGAGTTAATACTGATGTCTGGTGAAATTTTCATGTGAATAACCTCAGTGGAAATATATTTACTGAAAAAATGTTGACATGTTCAATACTTATAACCCCCACTGTATAATGGTGAAATGATACTTCTTGAGCTGCAGTATCATTCGCTGCCGCCTTGGAAGAACTGCTGCCAAGGGTTTTCTTATTATGAACTCGAGGGGCTTATGGTCACTTTCAATGGTGACATGATGTTCATAAATGTACTGATCGAAATGCTTGAAACCGAACACTATGGCAAAGAGCTTCTTCTCAATTTGCATATAATTTATTTCTCTTACAGTGAAAGACTTAAATGCATACCCAATGGGTTTTACTTCCTGCAGCAAAACTGTTCCGAGTCATTGAGGCATCGACCTGCAATCTGAGCTCTTTGTGTGGATCAAAGTAGGCTAATACAGGACCTGGTTCACATGTGAGTAGATATTTTATTTTCATTCAGGAGCTGACGCAGTGGTGCATTTATATCAGAAAGGTTGGATGCAAATTTGGAGAGGTAATTTATCATACCTAGCACTGTCTCGAGTTCTCCCTTGTCTTTAGGTGGCTCCATGTCTTTCACAGCAATGATTTTATCAGGGTCTGGTTTTATTCCTTCTGCAGTGAGGAGATAGTCCAAAGTAAATTACTTGTGTTGCACAGATGGTGTTCTTTTCTGAGTTGAGCTTGACTCCTCTCTCTCTGGAGCACTGTAGAATAGCAGTGAGGTTTTTATCATGCTTAGCTTTAGTTTTTCCAAGAATGTCATTGACTATGGCTTTGATCCCATTCAGGCATTCATAAATATCATTGATTTTCTGCTGAAAGGAATCTTGTGCTGAAATCAGTCCAAAGGGGAGTCATTTGAAACAGTAGTGACCAAAGGCTGTACTGATGGTGGTCAGACTTGAAGAGTCTTCAGTGAGCTTTATGGCCCAATAACTTGATCTAGCGCCTAGAACACTGAAGTGTTTGGCTTCAGCTAGCTTAGATGTGATATTTTCAAGAGCAGGCAATGGTTAGTGAGGTTGCTTTATGGCTTTGTTAAGATCTCTTGGGTCTAGGCATACCCATACTTTAACGGTGCATGGGTTTTCAGCCAAGACCATGGAGTTAAACCATTCAGTTGGCTCTGTGACCTTGACAATGACTTCTTGTATTTCCATGTTTTCATGGAATGAAATGCGTCCCTGTGGGTGCACTACTGGTGTTGCATCTGGGTCTAAGTGTATGGTATACTCACCAGGAAACAGTCCAATCCCTTTGAAAACATCTGCAAACTCCTCCATAGCTTGTACTTCTATGTTTCTGTGGTTAACAATACAATTTTGATGAGGCCAAAGTCTATGCACCCCTTTAGACCTATGAATGAAGGTGCACTTGTGTCAGCTATATAGAATGTCATGACAATCTCAATGTCTTGGTTCTTGCATTTCAGGTCACATTTGCTTTTTACCACCAGGCATTCACCACTGTAGCCAAACAGAGGACGAGCTGTTGTCTGTAATGTGCCCTGTGTGCAGAATTTGGTGTACTCGTATAGGGGAATGGCTGAGGATGCTGTATCCAACTTGAACCTTACTTCACTTGTTTTGGGCTGACTTTAATATTGACAAGCGCTTGTTCTGTGTCTGAGTTCTGCCCATTCTGTATCACTGAGTCAATAAACAGCTCCACACATAGTTTCATGTGGTCTGTGCTTTCTGTGCTTATTGCATGTACCCTTTTCCCCAGTTAGAGCGATGCACTTTTGCAAAATGGTTTAATCTGCCACATATTTTACACATTTTCCCTCTTGCAGGACAGTGAGACTGATCTGTGTGAGATTTGTTTTTGCAGTAGCTGCATTCCTTGGAAAATTTAGGGATAGCACCACTTGTTTGCACATTTTTGCCATATTTTCTTGTGTATTTAGCATTACACTGCTTCGTGACTATGCCTTTAAATGAATGGCAGGGGACTGAGTGTACAGCCTGCTCACGTGGAGTGCTCGAACTGCTTGACATAGTCTTTAACTGTGGCTGAGCCAACTCATGAGATCTAGCCACAGCTATCATTTTAGCCCAGCGTTAGCTCAGAGCCCACATTTAAAAGTTTCTCCCTCACTCTTGGTGAATGTATCCCAAGCACAATACAGTCCCAGATCATTTAGTCACTGGTTGCATGATTACAGTCTTTAACATGGAGGCGTAACTCTGTTACGAATTGTTCGAAAAGCTGGTTGTCCCCTTGCACTTTCTCATGAAATTTATATTGTGCAAATATCACATTCACTTTACGTTCAACATATGCTGCAAAGCGGACAAGTACCATGTATTAAAAATATCACTGCCCTTCTCTCTGACCCACATGAGAAGATAACTATACTTTTCATCCTCACCCTTTTTCTTTAGGGGACCGTTGAGCATCAGCTCTTTGTGCTGTTTAATCTTGAACTTTATTCTTGTTTATGGACAGGTTGCTTGTGTCCAAGCTCATCGTAGGCATTGAAACTCCAGTGGCATCTATCCTTTTCATTTATCTGATTACTTCTGAGACCATGAAATGTTTGTGGTCTTGAATGAAATGTATCTCACTCCAAGTATTCACAAAACAGAACTTTAATACTTTGACTCACTTGTATACATATAATGCGAGTTCTCTCAGCAACTGTTGCACTCTGAACTGCCTGCAAGTCATACTGACAGGTGTATTGACTAATGATATAAAGCATGCATTGTCTCTTACAGATGATTGGCTATCGACTGACATCATATTATTTCAGAATATTACAGGAACCAATCTACGAATTTGAATGATGTAAATTCAATTATCTTTTTTCATTGTGTGGATTTCTTCGTTCACTTTAAACCTGTTTTTTTAAATAGCAAAAATTTTAATCTACGAAAAGAACAAAAATCTCCATCGACAAGAAAGTTGAAGATGAAATTCATTCAATATTACGTTGAGGAACCTTATACAGTGAAAAAAAAACAACAACCATTAAATAAACACACTCAGCTTGAGCTGAGGCTTGATCCCTGGTCACTGGCATACAAAGCCTGCATATTACCGCTGTGCTGCGAGTGTTACCGCTGTGCTGCGAGTGTTACCGCTGTGCTGCGAGTGTTACCGCTGTGCTGCGAGTGTTACCGCTGTGCTGCGAGTGTTACCGCTGTGCTGCGAGTGTTACCGCTGTGCTGCGAGTGTTACCGCTGTGCTGCGAGTGTTACCGCTGTGCTGCGAGTGTTACCGCTGTGCTGCGAGTGTTACCGCTGTGCTGCGAGTGTTACCGCTGTGCTGCGAGTGTTACCGCTGTGCTGCGAGTGTTACCTCTGCAATGTGAGTGTTGGTGCTTCGCGTGTTACGATCATGCTCACACTTAGTTTATTATAAGTTTTGATGGGAAACGTAATATTTTTCCGTAAACCATACATAATATTTCATTCGCTATTTTTGGTAGTACTCCCAGCCCCTCTACACCATATGTTTCTCTATGCAGGGACCATGCACACAAGGCGTTTCCAGCCCAGGTCTCCATCACGCCGGCACAAACATAGCACGAACCTTGGGTGTACCTGCAGAAGAAGGCGTGCTCCAGACCCCAGGCAAGGATCTCTCCCCCCACCGCCCCAATCTTGAAGATCTGCACCAGGAAACGCTTTGCCCCTCTCTTTGAGACCAAACCAAATGCCGTGATCATCGGAGACTCCATTGTTTGGAACCTCTATGTTACCTCATCTAAAGGTATGGTGCACACATACTGTTCCTCTGGTGCTCATGTAACTGATGTCATTGCACAGGTACCCAAGGTCCTGAAGAAAGATTAGAGCATCAGAGCTGTCGTTCTGCATGTGGGGGTGAACGACATCAGACTGCGGCAGATGGAAGTCCTAAAGAGGGACTTTGGTAGCCTGATCGAGATGGTGCGAATACGATCGCCCACGACATACATCATCATCTCTGGACTTCTCCGCACATACAGACATGGAGTTGAAATGCTCAGTAGACCTTTTGGTTTGGAAATTAATGGTTAATATCTTGGTGCAACAAACAGAATATGTTCTTTGTTAATAACTGGAATTTGTTTTAGGAGCATCCTAGATTGTTCCATGCTGATGGCCTGCACCCCAGCAGCCTCGGAGTGGAACTCCTGTCAGATAATATCTCCAATGCGCTACACACCAAGACTGCTTGCGCAAGTACTTCCAACATCAACAACATTCATCACACAGTGAACAATAATAGTTCAGCACATGCAGTACATTCTATAGAGACTGTGTCAACAAACAAATACATAGAAAACTTCTAAAAGTTTGTTTTAGTAACCTAATTAACATAAAATTAGATCATACTGAATGCACTGCCTGCTGGTATACAGTATGATAATTAAATATTAGATCTCTTATGTCTAATGCACTTACTGTTAACGAAATCATTACTGATCAGGAATTTAATACAAAGTGTTTAACAGAAACTTGGATTAAACCTTGGGCGCATGGTGGTTTAGTGGTGCCTCACACCTGCAGGGTCCGGGGCCATGTGTGTGCAGAGTTTGCATGTTCTCCCTGTGCTGCGGGGGTTTCCTCCTGGTACTCGGGTTTCCTCCCCCAGTCCAAAGACATGCATGGTAGGCTAATTGGTGTGTGTAAAGTGCCCATAGTGTATGAATGGGTGTGTGAGTGTGTATGTGATTGTGCCCTGCAATGGACTAGCACCTTGTCCAGGGTGTACCCCGCCTTGTGCCGATGCTCCCTGGGATAGGCTCCAGGTTCCCCCCACGACTCTGAAAAGGAGTAAGTGGCAGAACATGGATGGATGGATTATACCTAATGTGTACATAGCACTAAATGAAGCTAGTCTTCCTGGATACATTTATAGACATCAGCCCTGTCTAACTGTTGTGGTGTTGCACTCTAATATGTAGCCACAAAAAATAAGTTATAAATTTATAACTTATTTATAATTTATATGGTCTGTAAATTATAATTTACAGGGTCATATTATATATTCTGAATTATATAGTGAATTTGCAGATTTTATCTGAAATCTGGTTGTTTCTCCAGAGAAAGCTTTAAACCTTGGTTATTTTAATATTCATTTTGATAACCTAAAGGACCATCTGAGAACCACAGTTGTGTCCAGATTCCATAGGGATCAATCAGAACGTAACAGGACCCACTCATAATGGTGGTCACACTCTTTACCTGATACTAAAATATGCATTAAATTTAGAAAATATTGCCACACTTCAGCAGTCAGAAGTTGTCTCAGACCATTATCTCATCGCGTTTAAATTGCGTAATGATAATAATATTTGCACATTGCCATGCTACCACGTAAAACGTACATTCACATCAGCTACTTCAACAAGTTTCATCAGCAACCTCCCAGAGACATCTATTATATTTGGATCACCATCTGTTCCCATAGAAAATGGTTAGAGTAAACACTCCGCTACACACTAGATAAGGTAGCTCCACTCAAAAAAAAAAAAAATAGAGAGGAAAAAGCTAGCACTCTGGTATAACAATCAAACACATACCTTTAAACAGGCCTCTCGACAATTAGAACGTAAATGGTGTAAATCCAAATTGTTAGTATTTCAAACAACATGGAAGGAGAGTCTCCTCAACTATAGAAAAGTCTATCTTTCAACATTAATAGTAGAAAACAAACACAATTATAGATTTCTATTCTACGCGGTAGCAAAATTAACTAAGAATAAAACCACCAAGGAAACAGACACACAATCACAATTATTATATAGCAGCAAAGATTTCATTGATTTTTTCATTGGTAAAGTTGAAAATATTAGATAGGAAATTAAGACTATTAATTTAAAACCAGACAGTTTTATAACTAACACTGTAGATGATAATAAAGCAATATCAGATCAACAATTAGAATGTTTTACTCCCCTTATAGAGACTGAACTAGCTTCATTAATCTCTTACCCATGTTTCTTTAAACAGATTTGTCAGGGAGTATTTGAACCCATTCTAAAAATAATCAATTCTTCCCACAGTATATGTACCTAAATCATTTAAACTAGGAGTTATCAAACCCCTGATTAAAAAAAAAAAACTGACCTCAACCCTTGTCAATTGTCCAGCTATAGGAAAATATCAAATCTCTCGTTATCTCCAAGATCTTAGAAAATGTTATAGCACAGCAACTATGCGCATACCTGAAATGTATCAGTCAGGATATAGGCCTCATCATATGAGACAGCACTGGTTAAAGTAGTAAACGTTCTATTACTGGCCTCTGATCAGGGTTGTGTCTCCTTGACCTGCTTCTGTTACTTGACCTAATTGCAGCTTTTGATAATATAGATCATACTATTCTCCTTGATAGACTAGAAAATGTCATTGGCATTAAGGGAACAGCCCTCTCCTGGCTCAGGTCTTATTTGTCTGATAACTATCAGTTTGTACATGTAAATACTGACTTCTCCATGCATTTCAAGGTTAAATTTGGTGTTCCAAAAGGTTCTGTTTTAGACCCATTGCTTTTTACTTTAAAAAGTAATTTGACCGAGAGCTACCTCTGGGTCTAATTATTCATAAACATGGAATTAGCTTATATTGATATGCTGATGATACACAGCGGTATCAGCGGTTTCAGCAAAGTCAGATGACAGACAGCAACTGCATAAAGTTGAGGAGTGTGTAAAAGATATTAAACATTGGATGCTTATTAACTTCC
This sequence comes from Ameiurus melas, assembly GCA_012411365.1. Lineage (NCBI taxonomy): Eukaryota > Metazoa > Chordata > Actinopteri > Siluriformes > Ictaluridae > Ameiurus > Ameiurus melas. The sequence continues at coordinate 37,078,046 of CM022752.1, forward strand.
TTCTACTTACTTCTGAAAATACAGAAGTATTTTTACTAGGACCACATGTAGCTAGAAGTAAGCTCTCTGATTACACAGTAACTCTGGATGGCCTTTCTGTTTCATCATGTACAGTAGTAAAAGACCTTTTTGTGATAATTTTCTTTCATTTGACGCTCAGATAGACAAAATTACTAGTATAGCCTTCGTTCATCTCAGAAATATTGCTAAGATAAGAAATATAATGTCACTACATGATGCAGAGATATTAGTTCATGCTTTCGTCACCTCCAGGCTAGATTATTATAATGCCTGTGTGGATGTTCCAGTAGGTGCATAAACAAACACCACTAGAGCATAATGCAGATGCATGACTCCTTACTAGAACCAGAAAGTATGACCACATCACCCTGATCTTATCCACACTGCATTGGCTCCAAGTAAATTTCGCACTGATTATAAAATACTTCTACTGACCTATAAAGCACTAAACGGTATTGCGCCACGTTTGGTATTCTATGATCTGCCACACCTACTTAGAGCAAAAGGTGCAGGCTATTTGTTGGTACCTTGAATAGTGAAGGCTAAAGCAGGGGGAAGAGCTTCTCCTTACAAAGCCCGACAGTTATGGAACAGCCTTCCTATTAGTTTTCTGGACTCAAACACAGTTTCTGTGTTTAAATCCAGGCTCAAAACATATCCGTTTACTCAAGCTTACCATGAATAGACTTTCTTTTATGCAAAGTACACAGTCTGATCTATCATGGGAGAGTAAGCATACCTAATAATCTCTCCCTCTCTTTACCTCCCTCTCCCTCTCTCCTTCTGTCGAGCCACACGTGATTTTATTGAGTTGCCAGTGTTCTTGACCCTTTCTGCACTACAGACCTGCCTGATCCATACTAATGCCCTACTTCTTGATGGAGCTCTCATCAACTGGAGGCTACAGCTTGGAGATTGCTTAGGATGGTACCGCTTGGACTGGAATTACCACATGCAGTTTTGCACTCAGGTCTCCTTTGGTGAAAGTGGACTAGTTCAACAAACCGAATTCATGTTAAAACCATAATGAACTTTCTTTTATTTTCACACTATCAATTGTTACCCAGATGAGGATGGGTTCCCTTCTGAGTTTGGTTCCTCTCAGGGTTTCTTCCTCGTATCTTCTTAGGGAGTTTTTCTTGCCACGTCACCAACGGCTTGCTCAATAGGGATAAATCCACACGCTTAAAATCTGTATTCTGTGTTTATATGTTTCTGTGAAGCTGCTTTGAGACAATGTCCATTGTTAAAAGCACTATACAAACAAAATTTTATTGAATTGAACTGAATTTCTTCATAAATATAACCGACCACATATTCCATTTTTTCCATGCTCGACAATATTTAATGTGCTATGCTGCCAGCATGCCTTGTTTTTTTTTTTCAAATACACACTGGTCAATGTATTTCCGATGCCCGCAGCATTTGCATGATAATACATGAAATTATAGGATCCCTTTTCCTTTGACACGCATTTTAATGGCCCCATCTGTAGGTTATTCTGCCCACATTTACAATTTTTGCTGAACAAATACTTCTGTTGTCTCTAGTTTCTAGTACTTACTTAACTGTATTTGTGAACTAAAAAGAGAGCTCCCCTTAGGAATGAACTCTTTTCATTACAGACATCTGATTAAGTCAGTATGTTGCTCCACATTCAACAAGAAGCGAGGTGATTGACCCTGCTGTGCGGTCCACCCTTCCGACAGAATGTGACTAATTAAATTCGCTTTGGACTCCTGGGTAAGGGAGGTATGTCATGAACTCGGATTCAATCTGAACAGCAGGATAAAACAGCAGCATTTCTTGGTTTGGAGAAGAAAAAGAGAAGACTAAAGAGAAGACTAAAAAGAAGACTGCAGTACATATCCTGGGTGTTTAGTTTTTGTCTGTGTGGAGTGTCTGTGCATGTTCTCCACATGTCAATGTATAGGGTTTAACAAGGGTTCTCTGGTTTCCTCCCACATCCCATAAATATTCCAGTAGGTGGATTTGCATTACTGAATTAATAAATTATTGATAAAAGTAAGAATAATTTCAAATAAATTGTCAGTAATTTAATGAGAAAGAACAAAACATGTTTTTGTACATGTTTTTTATGATTAAAAAAATTAGATGGCTAAAATATTTTTAATGATAAATTGATTTATTTTCACTCTTCACTCAAGCATTTTTTTTTAATCCATGTCTGGGTACAGGTGGCATGTCACGAACTTGGATTCAATCTGAACAGTGGGATAAAACAACATATTTTGTTGATTTAGGTACGACTAACAAGAAGACTACAACACAGATCCAGGGAGCTCAGTTTCTATCTGTGTGGAGTTTCTGTGCATTTTCTCCACATGTTGATGAATAGGATTTAATCTGGGTTCCAGTTTCCTCCCACATCCCATAAATATGCCAGTACGTGGATTTGCATCGGTGAATTAATAAATGAATGACAAAAAGAAGCCCAATCTAAAAAAAGTCAGTAATTTAATGTGAAAAAACAAAACTACAGATTAGAGGTAGTCTGACTCACTGAGTGAGAGCAAAAACAGATGTTCCAATTACCCAGATTTTTTTAATTGACTTATTTATTTATTTATTTATTTATTATTATATATTTTTTTTATGAATCTGAATTTCTATGGCTAAAAGGTTTTTTTTATTGTGATTTGATTTTTTTTTTATATTCACTCAAACAGTTTCTAAAAAAATCAATTGCAGTCTTTTATTTACTCCATATGTTGCTGCATTTTCACACACTGCTACTTATAATGCTTTACAATCTAAGCTCATGCAGTTGGCACAGCCTGTCTGCTCAGCGTCGCACAATTATTCTGCTGAGTTCTTTCCGCTGATGCTCCTGCTGTTCTGTGTAGATAGTGTATGCTCTGCCATTATCTGCACTGTACTGTATATTTACAGCTGCTGGTGATGTTTTCACTACAACCTTACTTTTACACACTGATTAAGCTTACACCTGTCACAGTCTTTGCACTTTACATAGCCTGTGTACAGAAACCCTTGTTATTCTGTTTTTCAATAGATTGGAGATGCAGGAGACTGCAAAAAAACAGACTAGCTGACTAGTTTCTCACTCTATTTCACTGCTAATGGCACTTCTACTAGAGAAGTACTTACCCAAATAGAAAACAATGCATTTATCCATCTCCATGCATGGCTTTATTTGTATCCAATAAGGCACTATTACGTGAAGTTCCTGCCCACATTTTCTGTGTCTAGGGATGGAGCATGTCAGGGCAACCCCGAGAGAACTGACTGTGCACATTGTGAATGCCTTTCAATCAGAGTGTTCCGCTTGCGGCTCGCTCTCTTCTCAGCTGAAGTGAGTTGGGTTTCAGAGCCTCACAGATCTGGGTTCTGGGTATCTCGTATGGATCTGGAAAAGGAGTCATAGACAAGTCATAGACGAGCACTGCTCTATCTCTTGCTCTGTCTTCTTGGTCTGGTTCTATGCTGGATTTTGGAGCTCGCATCATGTGCTCGTGCAAGGGAGGCACAGAAGCTGCCTCCCCCCCATGAAGAGCCAGTGGGACCAGGTGACCACAGTCGCAGCCTGCTAATAGGCCTGATCTGAGAATGATCATAAAGGCAGACAAAGGAGGAGTGGTCCTGAGGGGCCGCAGAGGGATATATCACGGGATGTGAGGTTGTTAGGGCAATTAGCTCCAGTACTACTATAAGGCCTCCCCTAGCCAAGGCTGTCCCAAGTTTTTAGTTTTCTCTGGTCAGCGAGCTGTCACACGGCAATGAAAATCTGGTGTTTTCCCTCCAATAGAATGTGGAAGAGTTAACATGATTTTTACAGCCATTATTTCCTGGTACACCAAAAAGACTTGATTGTGATGATAGATCCAAAACATGCATATTTCCACAATATTGCCCTGTCACATGTTCCTGAGGTTTGCATTTGGAGGCAATGCGTAGCAATATTGGGTTCATCCAGTTGGGCTAGATTTATTCCCTTGCACATTCACAAAGTACATGGATGCCATTCTGGCTCCCTTGTGACTCTAGGGGAGCTAAACTAAACTACTGCGTGTACTAAACTACTTAGACAACTGGTTAATTCTAGCATGATCCAGGGAACTGGTCGATTCAACATTGAAATGTTGTTCTCGCCCACATGAAAAGTTTGGGGCTCAGGTTGAACCTCAATAAAAGTATGCTTTTTCCAATGCAGAGGACACATTTTCTAGGGGTTATATGGCACCTCTGAGAGTAATCAGTGTCACATGGCAATGCCTATGTGCTCAGATAATTTGAACGTGTCCACAGTTTCTTGCCCCGGGTCACACTCTATGGGCTTATCACAAGATGGTAATGACAGATGCCTTCCTCACAGGCTAGGTTCAGCAAAGCAGAAGTTGATGTGTTCGCATCCGAGGAGACAACACACTGCCCGCTGTGGTTCACCCTCACTCACTCCTCCCACACCATTGGGGCTGGATGCCATGGTGCACACATGAATGAGGTCACGTCTGTATGCTTTTCCCCTGATCACTCTGCTGCCACAAGTTGTAGCAAAAGTTCTCCAAGACTGTCTACGTCTGCTACTAGTAGCACGTTATTCGACAGCTCAAATATGGTTCTTAGTGAAAATATCCCTGCACTTCTTGGGAGACTCGCATCCACAGGGATCTACTGTCTCAAACTGATTTATCACCCTTGGCCAGAATTATGAAAACTGTGGGTCTGGCCCCTGAGGGGCAACTGAGGTTGTAGAGACCATGTTGAACGCAAGAGCACCATCCATGAGGAAATTGTATGCACTCAAGTGTTGAATTTTTAGTCTCATGGTGTGAGAAACATCAGCTAGACCCAGTAAGTTGTGCTACAGCTACAGTCCTGGAGTTCTTACAAGGATGTTTCTCAGCAGGTTTGGCTACTTCTACAATCATGGTCTAAGTGGGCACCATTTTAGCCAACCATGCCCCTACTGATGGAGCCTCTGTGGAGCAACATCATTTAACATCAAGGATTATGCGTTGGGTCAGGCAGCTGAGGCCCATCTGCAGACCATGCATACTTTCCTGAGAACTTTTGGTGGTCCTGGAAGGTCTGTCAGGTGCCCCATTTGAGCCCTTAGAGTCAGCCTCAGAGAAGCTTCTGACTGTAAAGGTATCTCTTCTGCTGGCCCTGACATCTCTCAAGCGATTAAGAGATCTACAAGTTCTCTCTGTTGCCGCTTCCTGCCTTGACTTCGCCCCTGGAATAGACAAGGCCTTCCTATATCCTATATACTATGCTGGATTATATTCCTAAAGTGACTATATCTGCTGCCCAGCCAGTACTGTGGCAGACTTTCTGCCCTCCTCTGTTCCTCACCCCAGACCAAAAGAAATTTCTCCTACTATGTCCAGTAAGGGCTCTCTGTACTTTCGTCCACCACTCTGGCCAGTGGCATAAGTTGGAGCAGCTGCTCTGCTTTGGCGGTGACAGTAGAGGTGATGCTGTGTCGAAGCAGTGCATCTCTAATTTTATAGTGGAAGCAATCTCTTTAGAATATGAGGCATAGTGTCTTGCTATGCCTTTGGGTATAAGAACTCACTCCACTAGGGGGGTGACCTTCTTGAAGGCTTTGTCCAAAGGGGTGCCCTTACAGGATGTGTTTGCTGCAGTGTGGTGATCTACGCCACACACATTCATTTGATATTGCAGCCTGGATATACATTCTACCACAAGCTTGAGTGTCTTGCAGTGACCCTCAGGCATGGATCTTTAGAACAGACCATGCCATCAGTATGACAAAGTGGGTATTCTCATTCCCACAGTATGAAGCTAACGCAACGTTGAGTTCCTTTTGAAAGGCAACGTCTGAGTTATGCATGTAACCCTGTTCCGTGAGAATGGAATGAGACATTGAGTAGCTTTGTCTTAATGTGCCATGCCTGTGAATTGCGTTTTTGCTTCAGATAATAGAGCTGATGGCGTGGTTCACAGGTGCCGTTTTTATATCATGCAACACACTTAACTGCCGTGTGACATGATCACTGCAAGCCGTTAAATACACATGATGTTACACAAGCTTCAGACACCAGTCACGCTTGAGGGTGCTTCCCACAGTGTCTCATTTCCTTCTCAGAGCGGTTACATGCATAACCCAGACGTTTCCTCTAGAGATTTGACTATTTTATTAAATATTTTAAATGATTTATCTGAAACATGCACATAGGTTGTTGTGTTGTGAAAATTATTTTATGTTTTACAGTGCATTAATGTTTAAAATGTAATATCAGTGGGACACAAATGGCACCCCAATTTTAGAATTATCTCTATAGCGAACACAATAATGCTAATACATCTGAATTATCATAGAGATTTGGACATGGTTATTGTCTTTGTTGGGATAAACCAAGTCCTAATCAAATTTGTGTTTGTTTATTTGTTTAAAAATACACATATAATCAAACTTCCATCTTGAAACACCCACTCTGCTTGTACAATAATTGGACATTAGGAATAAACTTTACCTAATGGCACCTCACTGGATACAAATAAGACCTTGCATGGAAGGGTGTAAATGCAGTATGTTTATTTGGCCAGAGCATCATTGTTAAAAGTTATTTTTATGTGCTGTAAAACATTTTTCATATACAAATATAATCAGCCCTTCAAACAGATCATAGATTTACCATCATATGCATCATGACTCGTTTGTTTTACTTGAGCTACAGCTTGTAAAATTTTTGAATTATGATAAAAGCTCTTTTATTAGAGCCTGTTCTCAGAGTGTCAAAATTATTACAAATATCATATAACAAAACTTGCTAGGGACTAGATTTTTTCAATTCTTCGCAAAACTACACCACATAGTATAGGTCTGGGACAAAACATCTTGAAAGAACCCACAAGGAAACACACACACACACACACACACACACACACATCTCTCTCTCTCTCTCTCTCTCTCTCTCTCTCTCTCTCTCTCTCTCTCTCTCTCTCTCTCTCTCTCTCTATATATATATATATATATATATATATACATAACTCTATAACTCATTCTAATTTGATAGTCATCATTGTTTTATTAACATTGTGATACAATACCAGGCTTGTTTTTGCTTTTTGGCCATCAGGCCTTTGAGACACCTGATTTAGCAACCTGCAATGAACAAAAGAAATTAATTGCCAGTGAGCCTGAAATTACCCACAAAAAGTAGTTGGCAGGAATGCTCTTAACATGAAACCATTTAACAAAATGTTGAAATATTAACTTACCTGATGAGTTGCAAAAAATGCATAGGCATTCATTTTTGATCATCACAGTTTGATCAAATATACATTTTCATATGGCTGCTTATACATTACTGTAAATCTTTTTAATGACATTTCAATCAGGAAAATGATATAAGAAAATCATTACTAACAAGATTTACAGTTACCTTTTGTCATCCTTTTAATCTGAATTACGAGGTTCTTAAGCAAGAGACTTTTAATCTTTAGTTGGCACTTTGCTCCAATCACTTGGAAAGCTACGAGCCTCTTTCAGTGCAAACCTTTATAGAGCCACAAATGTGAATTTCTTATAATAAAAAATAATTAAAATAATCTCAAATCTGTTCTTGTATCAGATAGCTGAAGGGCAAGAGGCAGGACTTTAGTACAGAAAATGGTTAGTTTCCCATAATAATAAAATAATAATATGACAGCAGTGCCTGTTCTTTTTTCTGTCATGATAGTCAACTGGCATTCATTATTAGTCAGTCAAATTCACTGTTACAAATATTGACATAAAACAGACTACATATAATTGCGTTTACAGGGTAATACTGAAAACTGCCTCTTCTTTTTTTTTGCATTGAATAGAACACATTTCCTCTGTTTAGAATGAACCTTTTCTTTCTATGACTGATGCATCCTTCCCTGGCCACTAAAAGCACTGTAGCAATAAAACATGGCTGTGAGGAGATGTACAGCTGAAAAGTCAGAGTATACTATAATGTGGAACATAAAAAAGTAGAACTGCCTCTTTGCTGTTCTGCCTTCCTCTTTGACTCACGTTGACTCATTGTTTTGGTCTGACCGAGGATTTTTATGACACGGCTCCCCTGGGTCTGAGTGTATTTGGTGGAGTGAGAGGAAATCTACGGTCTTTCACAAATGCTTGGCCTGTGCCTTTGTAAGGCATAGCACTCTGCTGCAGACAGGTTATGTCAAATCACATTTCACTTTCATGGTGTGGTAAAAAATCATGGACGTGGACAATTTTGAGATCACTGGCCCTGTGTTCAACAATATTCAGCAATGTGAGTGCATTATAAAGCTCAACAGATATACTCTAGTATACAGTCTACATACATAGTATTAAGTTTGAATGGATAAGACAAACAGATATAAGCAATGCAAATGTTCATAAAACCTGTGCAAATAATAAAAAATAAATGATCTTAAATATTAGGTAGTTCATTTTGGGCATTTCTTACCCATGCTTTAGAAATAGTCTCATGTCTACTGGTGTTACAAGAGCAAAGGTACTCAACTAAGATGTATGAATGTCCAACTGAAAGTACTTGCTTACAAAGGTCTGGATTAGCAACCAACAAAAAGAATATTGACAATCGTTATATTTAATGCCATATATTGATTAGTTCTTGTCTATATATTATATATTAACACAACATGTCTTTTTTAGTGGTGCTTCACATTAAAACTTTTGACCAGCACCCTGAACTTGTCTTTTTTGTGTTGTCATTTCAATAATTAAATTACAAAGTAAATGCTCTTGTTGCTGTCTGAGGGTTGCCAAACTAAATTTTGTTGTATTGTATACAATGACAATAAAATACCTTACCTTAACTGATCATTATTCCTTTCTGAATGTTTAATTAATTGACTTTTCAAGATTGCTGTGGCACCAAGAATGTAAAAAAGCACCTAAATGTATTTCACTATTGTGATTCTGAATTCTAATCCTATTAAATGCAAGAAGTGCAGCCCAATCTAAAACAAGCTCCATAGTTACTCTAATAATAAAGCACTTTTGCTGAATTCTGCATGAATATGTTCATAAACATGAACCCCACCTTTATTTCTATCCTGTTTGTAATTGTATTATATAAGTAATGCCTTATGCTGAATTACTTACAAACTTTCAAAGCACTGGAAGATTTGTCCATTGCTTTAGATGACCCATGCTATAAGAATCCTCACACTTTACTGGGGTTTACAACAGTCACTATTATATTAAATCCTGAAATATCATCCTCTTTGCCAGATTATTTAATGACTCTTCAGCTCTCTCTTCACAACTAACTAAAGGTCTGTATCACACTTACCTCTGACTAAGTCCACTGTCACACCACTGACGCACTTTCACTCTCAACTACCAAGCACGAAAACATTTCACAGAAACAAAATGTTCTATGCAAAACTGAGTCAAGCAAGCATGATCAGTCAATAATTTGTTAATCATAATATGGAACTTCAGGCTCACAAAAGAGAAGTATATTGTATGTACGTTAAAGTGTCACTGTAACAGTTAGTCACATAACCCTTGTATTTCACATGGATGAATTATAGAAAAAAATATTGCTAGCCTTGCCATACTGCCTTTCCAGAGGGCGAGTATAAATTTCCACTGCAACAGGGTTACCGGTTTCTGAGGAATACATTTTAATTCAACTGTACAACAGGCAAGACAGCTTTGTTCTCTCTATTCACAGAACTCAAATCCAACTCTTTCACTACATCGGAAAAAGAAATCATAGAATTTTGTCATAATAGGAACTAATAAATAAAACAAATATGAGTTTCCTAATACAAGTCCTCATTCAAAATTCATTCATTCACCTTCAGTAAGTACTATATCCAGGTTATGGTCACAGAGAAAACCCTTTCTTTTTGGGAAATTTCTATCTTGTAAAAGCCATTTAGCTAGCTATGTAAGACAATGTAACTCGCTACATCATTTGAAGGAAATAGACTGGAAAAGTTCTAAAGATTTTTGCACTAATTTAATCACTTCATCTAAAGAGATGTGACAAAATAAACCAAACTTTTTCCAAAGGGGGTCATTATAGACCACATCAACATTCTCTAGAGCCAGTGATTAAAATATTATTCATGAATCATACAAACTACTAAATATTTACAACATGAAAACATTATAACTGATATATAATTTCTTAATTTGCCCACAGTCTATTGGCATATGACACACAAACACACATTTGCTGTGACTCTAGATGGAAATGTATTCTTGTTTCCATCTCTTGTGAAATTGCCCACTGTTAATTTTGTGCCTATTGTATGTAGCCATGACAACATATCAAACAGTAAATTCATTTGCAGGTATAGTCAATGAAAAAGGGTCTTGCAAATTAGCTAACTGTGTCAACATACTCTGCCGTCACTATCCTGAAGAGAGTGGTGACATTCTGGATGACCCCTCCCACAACCACAGGGCATGAGAGCTCACTGAATGTTTTGATGAGGATGAAAATAATATTTTATATGATCTTAATAATTATCAGATTTCTACACTACAAACCCCAATGAGCTACACGTGGCCATTCAGCAAATATAACACAGTCCAATCCAGTTTCAATCCAATTTGTGATATAGGACTGTAAATGGGATTCTGTATTTTGTATGGGACAATGTCATGCAAATCCATGTAATCAGTCCGTCTCACATGTTACACAACAGTAGCACCAAAATCATCCTATTGAAATGCAGCTGTTTCCTCTCTCTTTTATGAAATTTACATGACCTTATTTATCTCTTATTCGATTAGCATAAAACACCCTTTATTTTTGCTAAAGTAAGCTAATGTATGAAAAATGTAAATGTCCATGTTGTGACTTCTTTATAAGGGCTTAGTGGCGCTGAATAGCATCTGCTCTTCCTGTCTAGTTCTTCAGTGATTTTGAAAACCTTTTTGTTAACTTAATTACTACATCACTGGACAAGAAAAGCTGTCCTTGTTATATGAGGATTGTGTAACAACAATTCACAAGTTGCATTTGTCTTTATTTCTAGCATAGCAATTGTACAGTGCATACATTGCATAGGTTTTTAACTCACTTGAATCTTTACCCATTTTGTAATGTTACAACCTGGATTTGATATTAACTGGAATGGGATTTTTACAATTTGATTTACACAGTGCCCATTCTTATTTGCATAAATTGCTGAAGCGCTGTCATATGAACAGGTGGCCATTGGTGAACAATATATTCTGTTCTTTGACTGGGCCATTCAAACACATTTTGGCTTTGAACCACCAGTGCTGAGATGACAGTATGCTTATGCTATTGGAATCTGAACCATAGCCCCAGTCTCAAGTATCTTTCAGACTGGAAAATTACATTTTTGCTCATGAAAACAATCCCCTCAACATGATGCTACCACCATCATGCTTCACTGTGGGCATGGAGTTCTTATTGTGATGAACAGTATTGGGTTTTGCAAACTATATAGATTTTTTCTGGGCTATTTTGTACATATACATGTTATAATCCTATTCAAGTCAATTTAAGTTCCAGGTTGTAATCGTATAAAATGTTGGAAAAGTTCAAGGAGGGTTAATACTTGGGCATGGAAATGTAGTACATGCTAGGGAGTGGTGACAAGGAAAGCAATATAGAGTATGTATATCTCACATTATCTAGCTAATTAAAATGGGACAACTACTGTGGAGATCCATCAACCCATCTTCTATACCACTTATCCTACTGGGTCACGGGAAACCTGGAGCCTATCCCATAGAGCATCGTGCACCGTGCATCATGAAAAACGTGAGCATCGTGAAAAATTTACCTGGCCATAAGTGAGCGAGCTGATGTGCTCAGATTTTTTTTCATTTTTAATTAAGTTGTAAGAAAGGGTATTAACCCCATTCCTAATGCTAACCTTGAACTTTGTCATGTTTCTTAAATCATTTGTTATGAATTTGAAATTATTAGACCATGTTAATTTAACATACTTATATAAGTTGGCTGAGTGTCTTCATCATTATAACCATATTAAAATATTTATTTCATGCTATAGTCATATAGCATGGGGAAACTTATACTTTTCCTGACATTGGCACACAGTGGCTGAATAACTAGGAGTTAATGGTGTTTTATACCTTCATATAAATTAATACTTTACATACAGTAGTGCATGGAAGTTTATTTAATTTTAATCAATAAATAAATGACCATGCATAATATTTTTGTTTCATTCGTTTAATTGGATTCTCGTTATCTACTTTTCGGACTTTTGTGAAGATCTGATGATGTTTTAGGTCATATGTATGCAGAAATATAGAAAATTCTAAGGGGTTCACAAACTTTCAAGCACCATTGTAACATAAACCTATAAACCTATAATAAGTTGATATTAGACCAATTACCATGCTAGCAGTGCAGACTTTTGTGAGACTCCTTATATTTACCTTAAATATGCTTTGTATGTACCCAAATAAATCATATAGTCTAGACTGCACCAGGTGGGGTTTTTGTTAAGATTCTGAAATAGGTGCCTTAAATAAATGGATGTGCATGATGAAGCACACTCCACCTGTGCTTTCTGCTGCTCTCTCAGCTGTGAGCACGACTCTCGCTGAAGCATATTTGGGTCATGCAGTTCTGCAACGGCTAAGCACCGGGACTTCATAACTCTAGAAAGAAATGAAGCTCGGGCCACAGCTGTGGTTAATAAGCAGTAGCTGCAGTTTTGAGGTGCTATTGTGGCTGGAATTTCCATCCCTTGCTATTGCTCTTTTAACCATCCACTTTCATATGCAGCCATTTTTGGCTTGGAATTAGTTTTTATGTTACCTTACTCTGTCTGTCCAGGCTTAAAAAATTAGATCAGGGACATTACCATGCTAATGGTCAGTTTTCCAGGCATTGACTAAGCTTAATGAAGAAATAGGGTTTCCAGTTTATAATTCCCAAAGTAATCCTGTCTAATATTAGGCTTAAACTGTGTTCAAACAATCTGAGCTGTGGTTTAGAAACACTCTGAACATGAGAGCATTGGAGAGAAAATAGCTTTAACCACAATATTTCATACCTAATGGGTTCAGATTTTACAAAATGCAACTTTACATCATCTTATTTATTTACCTACATACATTAATTGGCTTGTTTTGGCAGTTGCCACAGAGCAGCAAGGCTCTGTTCACAAATCTGTGTCATTTTACACTGAATAATAAATATGACCAGCAGCACATTACTTGCATGATTATTTAATTCCAAAAAGATCCATGCTAATGTAGAAAGATTTCTTCTCTGTCCAGCAAAAGCATATGGTTTAAAAATGTAAGGCCAGGACCTGTCGGCTTGTCTGCACTGATATATTCCTTTGTGAAGGGTAAATGCTGGCTTTAATTATCAGAACTGAATCTAATTATAAATTAACATTGTGATGAATCCTGCAATGAAGAAGCGCACTTTGGCTAAATTCCAGTCTAGTCTCCATGTTGATTCTCATCGGTCTTACTTATAGAGGCAGTGAATCGTCATAATCTGGAAACAGGCGGGAAGCAAACATTGTTTTGGAAGGAAGAGCAAAGGGATCAGTGTAGCCCACAGAGGTCTGAGGATGAGGTGAAGGAAATCACATACTGTGAATAATTTATTTTTTTAAATAAATTATTCAGGCCATAAAAGTCATTCATGTCATCCGATTAGGTGCAAAGTGATATACGGTTTCATTGCAATGATAATATCTTGGCGTATTATAATGAATGTAGTAGGTTGATCATATCATTAGTCTGTTGGCTTTAATGGTTGGCTCAGAAATCTCTTCTGGTTGGCGCAGTTACATTTAGTCAACCTAGTAAACGGAGATGGATGTGCAGTGACATTGCCTTGTATTGCTATAAGGAGGTGCTTATTATCTGTCATTTCTTTACCTCGAAACAGGGATATGTTATTCTTATTAGTAATCATGCAGGGCACCGGACTTTCATCTGGCCAGACCAGCTTTGGCTGATTTTTAAAAATGTATGCAATGCTGCAGTTGATGCTATATATCATTATTGATTTTTGTCATTTCTGTTCATTTTTAACGCTCTATACTGTATACCGATATAGACTTGATATCATAAGTCATTCATGAGTTTGATTACTTCTCACTTGCTCACTAAATATATATATATATATATATATATATATATATATATATATATATATATATATATATAAAATTTTAAATTGATATGAATAATGGGATTTTTACTGGATCGTACAGTATCATTTTTAGCTTGTGTGGTTCCAAGGCTTGTGTCAATCATGCCCAATAGAATTTCATATTGATACTATAAGAACTGGATATGGATAATTAAAAAATTTTAACTCTAATCATAAGCACTGTCATGTGCTCATCCCATTCACAATACAGTATACTCATTTAGCATCTTTAGTACTTTTTTCCACTATCTGATGTCAACCAGATTCAGATGGGATCCTTTATGAATCTCTTTCAGCATATTTCATCCTGCCATTTTTGATTTACACGATCACCTCAGGTTTGTTCTTTATTGATTTGCGGTCTGGTTATACAAATCTATATCCGGCTTTCTGTGCAGCTGCTTTGTGACAATATCTACTCTTAACTGTTGAATTGAATTAAATTGATTTGATCTATATATTTGTAACAGCCCTGTATAAAAGTTTAGAAAGAACATCTGCTGCTATGGTGCAAGTGGAAAAAAAATTACACTAAACCATCCTCATTTAACTATGAACACACAGTTCTATAAAATTTAAATTAGGTTGTAATTCATGCTTGGCTTTCTCATAATATCTTTGACTGACTGCCTGTAAGTATTCCCACAATCCAACTCTTATGAAAATTGACAACAGGAAATAACATTTCTTTCCTCAGGTTAACACTAGAAAGCAGAAAGTCACGTGTGTCACTTGTAATCATGTACTAATTGCTTCTGGTGAGAAAATGGCAGCGGCCAAAATAGAATTGCTTCTAAAGTTAATTAGTTGACAACAAATTACCTATTGCATTAATCTTCCTGAAAATTGATGATTAATTTTGCATGTTGTGTGCTAGGTTCTGCACTAGCTTCATTGTGAGATCAGCAAAGCAAGCTAACTATACTACCTGTGTACACTCACCAGAAGCAGCTACTGTATTTTTGCAACTTCCTTTCAAGCTTAACTTTTCTTCATATCACTATTTATATCTAAAGAGAGATCATATCTGACAATATAAGCTGAAACCAAAGGTTCTTTTCCATTTTCTGTACCACTTTTCCTACACTGGTCATGGGGAGCCTGGACCCTACTCCAGGGGACTAGGGGCACAAGGTGGTGGACAACCTGGATGAGGTGCCACGTAATATGGTGCCAAAACTATGGACAATTTAAAGTGCTGCAAGAAATAATCCAATCAAATTTGTTGTTTCTCTATTCTCTATTTATTATAAATTAAGAGAATGTCAATTGAAATGTCACTTCTTGTGCTGTCGTTTTGTCGCTTACTGTTGCTACTACATGCATGTGGCTCACACAGATATGTTGCTGTTGCATATATATGTCAATTGCTTGTGTAAACATAGAGTTAATTTTAGCTCTGGTTGACTTGAGCAGGGATGGGCAATCTTATACACAAAGGGCCAGTGTGACTGCAGGTTTTTGATAGTCCTCCTTGGTTGGCCTTTTATGGAGAAGCTTGGACACCTCTGACCTAGCCACGATATATGCATTCTCCAAACTGAGTGCAAGCTAAAACGTCTAATTTGTTGAATTTGCACATGTTGCCCTCTATCCTTGTCTTTTGTTGTGCAGTGTATGCTTCATCTTTTCCACTCAAATAGCTTTATCCCACCTCGCTCTATTTCAATCTGGTTGGGTCATTTGTTTTGCTGTGGGGAAGCATGAAATGAGAGGCTTTTGCAGGGGATGCCAATGCATCTAATTCCTCTCTCCCCTCCCTCTTTGAAGGCAGCTGTTGGACAGATGATTTTTCTCACCTGACAAATGGCCTCAATCCAGACAGCAGCTCTCTCTCAGATTGAGTAGCTTACACTGTGTATGCAGACATATGAAGCGCTGTGCTGGCACAAATCATTTTCAAAGAGGTGTGTGCTCTGCTGTGTTGGTCAGCAGTGGTCCTGATTGTGTTTTCACTGCATCATTGCTAGAGACAGGGTGGTGTAGTGGTACAATGGGTAGACTTGCCAAATCACCGTTCTGGCCACACTCAAACTGCCTCACCAGTTTGATGCTGAGCTTGACCATGAGCTTGTAAACTGGGTTCTCTGGCTTCTTCTGACCTTCCACAACCATGATGGGAAGTGGACTGGTTATGCTAAATTGTGCAATATGTGAATATGACTGAAGAGACAATAAAATGATAAAAAATGATAATGATAATGATAAAAAAAAAAAAAAATTTGAAATGTGTTCAATGATATAAGACATTATTTAAAAATATATTTATTATATAATACATAAAAAATTATCATGTGTTTTTGTAGGATTTTCTACATTCTACATTCTCAATTATACTTTACTCTTCAGGGTATGTGACAAAAGGATGTATTGGCCTTAAGAGCCAGGGGAAAAAAGGTGTTTATGTGTGTGACAAAGACAGGAAGAGACTTTTCTTTCTCCTCCTCTGTCACTGCAGCAAGGGTGATGAAATGAGAGACGGGAGGTGGTGCTGCTCATGTTATTTCATCATCCAGGTCTCCCTGGTCAGTTGCTCTTCACTGGCCACCATTTGACACAACATATATGTGTCCCTTGTTAACATAGTTATTGAGCCTTGTACTATCTATAACTACTAAGCCTCCAATCTGACCCTTCAGAAAGTGAGTCAGATTAAAGTGAAGCAAAAAATGGCACTGCTGCATTGTTTTCTAAGCTGAACCATGATGTCCTGCCTGCAGCCAAAGGTATGGATACAATAAGGTGGTGATGAGATTTTCAAACAAAAGTATGAGCAAATATTAGAAGCAAACAAGCTAAACACTTTGGGGAAATGCAATTTTATAAAGCGTAGCATGGGTAATGGCAGTGATGGGAGGCTAAAATCGAATATCTATCAATAGCTTGACAATTATACCATTAGGGTATAGCAATGCATTACATCAAGAGATCCCGATGGCACAATACGAATGATGTAGGGAAAACTATCGAACACACACACACACACAAAATTAAAGCCAGATAGTTAACTGCATCCGTGATATCTAATTCTCAAGTCTATAATGCTCTACAGGATTCATGCAGTGTTTCCTCTGAATACCAAATAGAAAGCTGTAACCTGTTCATTCAAACAAAACACATGAAACCTATAGTTCTATTGTTTGTTTGTTTTTTGTATATCATGTATAATGACTAATACTCTCTGTGCTTAGTTTCTCCTCCTGATGCATTTTGTAAAAATATATATATATATATATATATTTAGCAGATATAGATTTCCAATACACATTGGGAACACGTTACTTAAATAATCATGCACTAATACCTGCATTAATAATTACTTAAATATGAACTAATGAAGAGCTAACCTAAACTACAACTTGTGTCTTCATGCATGAATAAGGGCCACCTTAAGGAGCATGTTAGTACATGATTGTCAGGTAATGCATTACTTAACACATATTGGTAAACTAAATCAAACATGCTCTGTAAGAAAGAATATGAATTAAATGTGCATAATGTCAAATTATTTATATAATTTATCATATGCAGCTGCATACACAAACATCATTGGGTGGCAAAGACATTAAATTATTGGTTATTATTATTGTTAGTAACACAGCAGGCTAGCGATAAAGTCGCTACCGAGGCCACCATATCAACATTGAAACCTACCGTTGGGGAGATGGAGCACACGCTCTCCCCATAAAATTTATTTTTATTTTTTATTTTTATTATTATTATTATTATTATTATTATTATTATTATTATTATTATTATTATTATTATTATTATTATTATTATTCTCAATGTAATATTTGGGAAAGGGAAGGGAGGGGAGAAAAGATAAATGAATCACATGTAAATGAATCACATGCATGAATATGAATCACATGAAAATGAATCATATGTAAATGAATCACATGGAAATGAATCATATGCAAATGAATAAATAAACAAAGGCAAAAAAAAAAATAAATATATATATATATATATATATATATATATATATATATATATATATTATTGTTAGTGCATCTTTCTATGTTCAATAAGGAGGATTAGGATATTATTCATAATTGTTTAATGAATATGTCCATAGTAGCTAAGGTAATTCCCAAGCAATGATTTTAATGTCTATTGAAGATTTAGATTTATAATGTGACTGTTCTTCATTGAGTAAAATGATTGAAGAACCTGGTATATATATATATATATATATATATATATATATATATATATATATATATATATATATATATATATATATATATATATATATATATATATATATATATATACTTAAGCGCTCAAGTACAGGTAATTGCTGACCTTAAAGAAAGTAGCAGCTGTTTCTGTCTTTTGGGAATATAAATAAATAAAATATGTACACAAATGATTTATTCACTATCAAAATAATATGAATGTACCACAGGCAAATGGAATTGAACATATTCATTCCCTCTCTCTCTCTCTCTCTCTCTCTCTCTCTCTCTCTCTCTCTCTCTCTCTCTCTCTCTCTCTCTCTCTCTCTCTCTCTCTCTCTCTCTCTCTCTCTCTCTCTCTCTCTCTCTCTCTCTCTCTCTCTCTCTCTCTCTCTCTCTCTCTCTCTGGCCATAACGCACTGTAGGCGGACAGGAAGGCAAACTGCATTTTTTCCCTAGTGGTTATATACAATCGGTAGCAGCATTATTAGCACCCTTGGTGAAAATGGGTAAAAAGATCATAAAACATAATTGGGGTTAATTATTTTAATTTCACACTGAAATTAGGAGTGAAATCTAACTTTATACTGAAATAACATTAACCCAAGAAAATAAAACACCATTTTACACAAAACAGCATGTGTCTAATGTATTGTCACTTTGAGAAATTCATGAATAAATTAAATGGGATGAAAATGTGTTGCTAAATCAGATTTCATAAATAAGCTAATTACTATAAAGGTTCAGTTCTTATACCAATCTTAACATAATAATTCAGCTTCAGTAACTGCTTTATCATGGTCATGGTGATCCATCACAGAGCATCATGCATGCACACAGTCACATATTCATTCACATATATGAACAATATAGCATAGCCAATCTGCCTACCTACATGTTTCAAAACCTTAAGTAAGTAATTACAAGTAATTATTTGTTTGAAAACAAACATAATTTGACTGGAACTCAGGTCTATTGTCAGATGAGACAAAATGTAGCTTTTGGAAACACGTAAGGTGCATTTGGTATACAAATAATTATGGTT
Organism: Ameiurus melas; assembly: GCA_012411365.1. Lineage (NCBI taxonomy): Eukaryota > Metazoa > Chordata > Actinopteri > Siluriformes > Ictaluridae > Ameiurus > Ameiurus melas. The sequence goes on from CM022752.1 coordinate 37,097,434, forward strand.
ATATGGAAAAGAACCTAATACTTACTGTTATGTATGGTGAAAGATCTGTGATGTTTTATGGACCCTGGAAAATGTTTTAGGATGCATGAGATCAGGGAGACCATGACATATGAGGCAATTTTACATAAAACACTGGGAGTGTATGATAACTTAAATAACCACTATTTACAACAGTAAAGAGCAGAAAAGAATCTCACAATGACACATTGAACCTTGAAGAACAGGAATCTAAGGCTATGATAGGCACAGTTTCACCAAAACTAGATAGCTGTCGAATTAAAAAAGACCAAAAAAAAGGGTTGTTGCTAGTTTGAGCATAAACTAATGTCCTTCCTAATTGCTAATTTCATTGACAAAATTGAGAAAAACTGCTATGACATGGATGAAGTGGCACAACAGGGGTTGTGACATTTAAAATCTGCCTGAGGGTCAAAACTCCATTTATGTTGCTGCTATTTGGGATTCCCACTTAGCACTGATGTAAGGGAAAATTATGTTTCCTGATTTTGAACAAAGTCTTTGGAGGCTTTAAATTCATGTCCAATTTATTAAAATCTGCTTTCTAAATGAACACTATTCATGTCACCACACTTCAGTGTAAATTGCTTACTTCAACCAAGTATTGACAGAATAAAACTGATTCAATTAATTTATTCGTAACAAATAAAAACAATAATACTTAGATGTGAACCAGACAGTTAATGCATTAGATTGACCAGAGGGATATACACAGACCATCTAATAAAAAAAGATCAAATCAACAAATGTTTACGATTTATCAAATCATTGTTGCGAAGAACTATCCAATGAAAAGCAGTACTAAAAGAATGAAAACATATTTTCTATAAATTGCTATGAATGATTAATTTCCATGAATCTCTAAATACATTTTAATCATGTAGGCTGTTATTACAAAAAGGACCTGCCTGTAGTTTGATTATACAAGCCTCTTGATTTTGAAATTTGAATTCATCACTTTCAGGCTAATGGTAAAGGCATAGTGGCTTGCTAGCTAACAATAATATTGCCTTCTACCACCACCAAGTCTTTTCTGACCACTTCTCTGCCCTTTGTTCTTGTGTATGAGCTGGAATATTAAGGTTGGGACAATAAGTTAAATGTTCAGTTTGATTCATTTCTTACAGACTTATGTATGTACATATATGGTCATTGCTGTAGTGATTATATTTAGGGCAGATTACCTTTACCTTAATGGTTACCTATAGAGACAGACCGATATTTGAATACATTTTTATATAACATTGTTATTAAATTTTTGAATCTAATTGGTCAGAAGGTGTTCATTCATGTTCTGTATATAGCACAGTTGAATTCTTGAGTAAGACAGTGTGCATTATTTTGTATCAGACTATTTTGGTCAGACTTTAGTTCTGTCTGTGACATGAACAATCATATTATACTTATGTACTCATTCTAATAAATGATTGTTTCTATAGACACAGCTCATTCACAGGGATTCTTAGTAGGTGTTCTACATAATTTGAAGTAATAATCACCAGATTTTAAAATCAGTGATTTGGTGAAGTTTTTTGTTAGGTGATATGTATTTAACATTTATGGAAGTCATTGGTGTTAGCTCGTTCTAAGAGTTAGAGTGCTTTGCAAAGTTTCCCAGTATGGGAAAGTCTCCAGGAGAGAGGATTTTACACTTTCCATCTTCTCAGTACAGTTACAAGTAGAGAGAGAGAGAGAGAGAGAGAGAGAGAGAGAGAGAGAGAGAGAACAAGATGCTCTTGAAGGAATGACTATTTATAATTGCTGTAATGTAAATGATAATTAACTGATTTCATGGATGTTTCACATCATTGGATCTTAACTATAAATCTTTAAAATATGTAATGTGTTATTCATTGATAAATTAAAATTTGTAATTGTTGGCAAATCACTGTGGTAAAAGTGTAATAATTCCAGATCTTCAGATCATGCTGTTATATGAAAATATTGCAATTTGGGGTGTTTAATCTCACACCACCCTGGCATGGATTGTTTTTGTACAACTACATAGTCTCTTGTGTTATTCCCTGCACAACAGCAATTTTGGTTATATTGCCAGTTGCAATCTAAGGCAAATCACAGATTTATATTATCATTATATTAATGTATTCATTCTAATACATTTTGTATTATAACAGTTATTCAAAGTGAATTGAATGGATATAATTTATATAATTTAATATATATATAATTTAATTTCCATATAATTTAATTTCATTCATTCATTTCATTAATAATTAAATAATGTGGTCTCACACCGATTGGCATGCATTTGTCATTGAGTTGAGATGTCAATTCAAATCTCACTAGCCATTGAGCATAAATCACTGTTAAGCCCACCCAGATTTGTGCCAGAATGGCAGACGTAAACTTGAGGAGTGTAAACTAAAAGTTTGAACACGTAAATGAAAACTCTGGCAGTGCATTCATAAACCTTGATTAGTGAAAACGAAGCTTAGAAAACTGTTAACAAAGAATACTGTTTATTTGAAGACCATGTTGCAAAGTTTGCTGTTTCAGTTTGACTATTTTTTTTCTTTCTGATTGTATATATTTGTTAATTTCTTGAATAGTTACAATCAATTATTTTGGCACAAATCTAATCCCATCTCGGCAGAAGTAGTAGGTCATACGGGTATTTCTCGCCTACTGTTTTATGAATACTGAGAATTAGGACATACTGCTCCTTTGGTGTACTGATTTTCACCTACTGTACAGTAGGGTAGTAGGGAGATTTGGATGCAGCCAAAGCGGAAAAAACTATTTGGGATCAAAACCAGAACATCAATTAATGAACATAAGGTTTGGGATCATCACTAGAACAGAGCTAGGAGTGAGAGGTTGCACTGAATGAATAAATGTCAGTGTGTGATTGGGAACAGATGTGGCAAGTTAATAATTGGATGACTGTGATCTTGGATATGAGTCATATATAACTGGTTGTGTGGCAGATTTTCTAGTTTGTTAGGGTTCTGGGAA